>WYDI02000249.1:0-11245 GCA_009867235.2 Psittacus erithacus
GTAGCTGCAAACATTGGTATTATCAGTACTGTTCTCAGGCTGAAAGTTAGAAACACAGTGCTGCACCAGCCACTAAGCAGGAGAAAAATGACTGCTACTGCTGAACCCAGGACAGTATGTCACAACGTAAAGCACATACACTTTGGTTTTGAACTCTTGCAGGAGGTAATACAAGTACAGTATTTTGAGCGAAGTAATGACCAACTATTGTGAATGTTTTGTTAGAATTATCAGCAGTTATCACTGAGCTTAGATCCAGAATGTGTCACTATCCCAGGAAAGAGTTTTCACTGCTCCCAGAATGTTGCTGCAAAGGTTCTGTTTCAATCAGTCAATATCTTTTGAGAAAAGAGAAAGAATGTGACAGGAATTCAGAAAAAAAATTATGACAAATTCTTGCTGCACACTAGAAAGTATTTTAAAAGAGGTTGACAGTTTTCTATAGTAAAATATGATGGTGTTAAGTGCACTATCTAAAGAAAATACAGATTTTAAGTGGTTATTTAAAAAAAAGTTATCAGGTGAATTTTTTCAGAACTACAGATTTAGAATTTCACTTGGTGTTAACATTTTGCTTTATGTTAAGAAGCTGTTTTTCTTCAATTTATTCTCAAATTGGAACAAACCCCAATTTGGGATAGTTAAGAACGGTCTTGAAAGTAAATATATATTTCTCAATCTCTTAGAAAAGATATATTCCTTCCTTTCTCTCTTCCACAGTGCTTAAAGTTGGTGGGAAAACTGAAGAAAAGAGCAGCATTTAACAATTCTGTGAAGTTTTTCTTAAGGAATACAGAAGGAAACGCTATTTGCTCAGCTAAGTATGGGAATTTTGAACATACATAAGGAAACAACCAAATTAACCCTGAGAGGCATTTACATCTTTTATGGAAGGAAACAATGTCTTTTATGAAATGTGTAAATGGCAGCTTACTGGGTTTTAGTACATTTGAAAGGTCACTTGAGAGACAGTCAAAGGAAAAATCTATTACCTGTTTGACAAGATGGGGAGGATTGCAGGCAGTCCAAATATTGACTACTTTGAATGGGGTCAGTAGAGTCAGTCTTTTTAAACTGTTCCTAATGGAAATTCAGATTCCAACTATGTTAAATTAATCTATCATCTTACTTTCTGCAGTATCCAAGCTTTGTGCCAATTGGATAATGGGTTCCTATTAAAACTGAATCTTCACCAAGGATTTTCATCAAATAAATAGACAAAATTAGCTAGTAGATAGGCAGATAGGTGTTATTTTACCTGTAACTGAAAACAAAAATAAAAAAGAAAAAGAAAACAAACCAACCAAACAAAAACCCCACAAGGTACAAGAAAAAGATCTTTGAAAATCCGCTGTTTACTATCCTTGAGATTAAATCAGTTCTCAGGTTTTGTTAAGAACACACTGTTGTTGTTACCAAAGATTCAGACTTTTACAAAGTTAGGCAGTTACACAAGCAAAGCAGCCTAGTCATAGGCAGTGCCAGCTCATGCTTGGGCATGGGTGAATTAGTCATGCCCAGCCACCCAGCACTGGCTGACTGCAGTGCAGGGACTGCAACTAAACTGCAGGCTGGTGTACATGTGAAACATTCCTGTTCAATGGAAAACGTTCACACAGAGCACTGTTCTTTCTGTGCTGTTCTGCTTATTCAAGATTAAGTTGAAATTCTCTAGGGATGGTATTGTAGCAGCTCAGACTGCCACCAGTTAACGGATATCTGCATCTTCCACTGTGGCTCAATCCTTTCAAAAGCTAATGCTCTTAGATGCATTTGCCAGTCCCTATATTATACTAAGGAACCTTGTTTTGCTCACAGAAGCTATGCTGTGAAACGCAGACCCTGCATCAGGACTGTTCAAGAGGCAGGGATGGAGAGTGGACAAAAGCCACAGTATATGTCCCACCCTCCTTGTGTCCCCAGAAGGGAGAGCCAGTGCCCACCACTGATACCAGTTCAAAGTTGACCGTCAGCTTATGAGCTGTACCAGAGTAAGAAGGGTGCAATTCCAGGAATGGTTGTGACCATGGTTCCTCTTTAGTGTGAAAGCAGACCGAATGCTGAAGCCAGCCAGCCAGAGACACAAATGTTCATGCATACATTAATCTGATGGGTTGCTTTCCATGGTGATCTCTTAATTTTACAAATCTCTCTCTTTGGACAAGTATGCACATAGTTCTTTCTCTAGTCTCAAACCATCTCAGAACCGCCATAGTTTTTAATCTCTTTTTCCTTTTCTCCCCTTGCCCCCATTTCCACTTGGTTTTCTTCATTAGTCTTTTGTCATTTCAACCAAGAATAACAATATTGGTGGGCCTGGAGTATTACTGAAATAAATGGCATCTCCTATTACCCCAGTAGATGCATCACTTTTTGGATTTCAATCATATACTTTGCTCTTGCCAGAAAAAAATAACAAATTGCAAAGTGCTTTTTGCCTCTCAGCTTCCTCTGCCATAAACATCCCTCTTAGCTATGCAGCACGAGATTTGTGGTATGGGTGAAGCTGCAAGTAACTGCTGTTTCCCACTACTCATGAATAAAATAAAAAAAATTAAAAATCATCCTAGAAAGGCTTTTTCTGTTGCTATGATGAATGTTCAGAAGCTTCTGTGTATAAATCAGACTCAGTGTATATGTAAAAAATTGGGGAAAAAAAAAGTTATAACAGTATTTTCAGATCTTTCGGAGCAAGAACCAGGTTACAATATTTCAGAAAAGTTAAAACAGAAAGCTCCTGTGAAACCTGTATTTAAATCACAGAGTGGGTCCCCTGTACGCAATGAAGCATACAGACCTGCAAGGGTATGTGAGCTTCACTAAAAAGATGATTGCTGACCTATATCAATAAAGGGAAAAGCTACTCCAGCAGGTTAATTTCTCTACTATCATAATTGTGCCTCTGTGTTAAGATAATTACAAGTTTGTTTAGAAAAAGGTTTGTCAAACATGGCGTGATACACAACTGACTGAATTTTTGGATAAAAAAGCTCCCTCAAGAAGAAGATTGGTCCCCTGGTTATGTGGGTTGTCAGTGTCTGGCCTGAAGTTTCACAGGAGTCACAATAAATTAAACAAAGTAGTGAAGCTCCAGTACTTTTCCCTAGAAGTTAGGTACCTAATTCCATTGGGTGCTTTTAATAGGTGAAGTAAAGAGATAAACTGTATTGCTATTAGAAGCCAGCAAACCGTAGTGCTCCCAGAGTAAAGCACAAAATGAAATTTAACCTCCTGTTCTAAACATTTCTCACCATTGACTTAATTCGATAAGTTTAGAGACATTTTTACACTGAAAAGAGTTGTTTAGGGGTTTGTGAGAAACCCCTAAAATAAAAGTTTTTAATTTTTTTAATAAAATATAAAAATATCATATAATAAAATAAAATGTTACTTGAAACAGGGACAGACACACACAATTTTAATACATGAAAATGTTCAAAACAGTATGTGAATGAAATCTCATGAAGTGCAAGATTAGAAACTACAAGTTCATGTGTTTGTTTTTATCTAGTCTGAGCTCATTATTTTGCCATAGATTAACTGAAATTAGAACCCAGTTTCCCTTTTCCAAGAGCCAGGTCTTTGCTCAACTGTTAGTAGACTATCTTTTTTTTTTCACTTTCCAGTGTGACAGTTTTTAGTGAAACTCCATGTTGTTCCAGATATCCTGATCATCTTTAATTAGGGGTTATCCATTGTCAGCACTTAATCCGGCTGCAGGTTAATGCTGCAAGGAGATTGATGTTTCAATACCTTGTATGACTACAATCACCTTTTTCGTCACCCTGTTTTTTGAATAGAGATCACACTGGCCATGCTGATTGACAATATTTAGTCAAAAAGTCTAGTGATCAGATGTTCTTGATGATACTCGATTAGTACTACTATTGCTAATAATAATGAAAAGGGAAATAACAAGAGGAGAGAATATAGAAGTAAAAGGGGAAAGTTAAAAAGAAAAAAAACAATAGTGATAACACAATTGCTCACCACCAATTGACTGATACCAAGCCCAACCTGAGCAGCAATCAGTCCTTTCCAGGTAACTTGCCCCAGTTTATATACTGGGCATGACATCCTGTGGTATGGAATACCCCTTTGGATAGTTTGAGTCAGATGTCCTGTTTGTGCTTCCTTCTGGCTTCTTTTGCCTGTCCTCACTGGCAGAGCATGAGAGACTAAAAAATCCTTGGTCGGGGTAAGTATTACTTAGCAACAACTAAAACATCAGTGTGTTATCAGCATTATTCTGAGACTAAAGCCAAAACACAGCACTGCATCAGCTACTAGGATGAAAATTGAATCTATCCCAACTGAAACCAGGAAAATCAACAAGAACTCTAAACATATGTATAATCTACATATATATAATATGTATATAAATATACGCATATAAAATGTAGCTGTATTTTTGGTCTAAGATGCTGATCCTGCTGAAAGATATTGAATAATGTTGTGGAGCAAAGAAGCTCTAAGGAGTCTTTTTGTGGTCTCATATTGAGCTAATCTCCAAAGGTCAGGAAGAATGCAGACAGAAAGTTTCCTGGAAAACCAGCAGGTAAATGTGAACATAGCCCTAAATATTCTCCAGATACACCCAGCAAACAAAGTTTCGTCCTCCCTTCCTTCTTTCTCCTAGTCCATGTAAAGTCCTGTGTTTTCTCTCCTTTGTTGTTATGGTGTGAATACAGCCCATGTCCCACCAGAAGATAAACTGACTGACAGCTCACTTTCTTTTCAGCCCATCTGTACAAAAGGGGAAAGAAGGGAAATGTACAAAAGGCCAGCTATTTTCAAGAGGAACAGAAAATAACCCCATTTATTCTGCTTTCATGCAAATGATTTTTCTCATGACAAGACCTCTGTAGCTGAGCACTTCAGGGTGTACATTTTACAAACACTTTTGCCACTTAGTTTGCCAGGAGCTTTTATTGTACTCATTTCCATGAGTGTGAGCACTGTCTTGATCTAACTATTGGGACAGATAGGTTTTGAGTTTTATGGACTTCTATTTTTAAGAAGTGAAGATAAACCCAGTCTATCCCAGAAAATATAGTGCTTGCATTTTTGAGACAAGAAGCAGCAGACGTCAGTGAAACATGAATCTGGAGATGAGAAAAAGAGTTTTTCCTTGAGAGGACAGTAAAGCATTGGAGCAGCTTGTGCAGTCAGTGTATTTCTGTTGTTGGGGTTCCTTTAAGAACTGGACGCAGCCCTAAGCAACCTGTTTTGATCTCACAGCTGACTCTGTTTTGAGAAGAAAGTTGGACTCTAACCTGAATTCTTTCTCTCTCTCTTTTTTTTTCTTTTTTTTTCCCAAGAAACCTGTACAGAAACAGCATTGTTTATGTCTTTTGCAAAACAAGTGATAACAAGCTACATATTTAATACTCAGAAGGTCAGGGATGTTCCTGTACTGTGTTTTAGAGTCCTCAGTGGTGGATAGAAGACCAAGGCTCAGCATTTCACAGTGTTTGGGAGTATCCAGACTCACATATTGTCTTGCCATCTTACTACAAAGGTTATAAGGGAGGAAGGCCACTTTTTCCAGTGCCTATGAAACTATCTTTATTTTACACAGACCTTCGTGCCAGAGAGGGAAAACATTCTGGTTCTTCTGCAACAAAAAAGCATTTACCTGTGATTTGTTACTTGCAATGCAAAAATTTGTTTCTCAGAAATCCTTACAGGGATCTTCCTTGACTTGGGAGGCCAGTTCCTTATGAATTCCTAAATGAGACAGACTTTGCTTGCTGGCCAAGTCAGATGGACCTGGGCTCATGTATTTCCTCCAAACTTTAGAAACTGTTACCTATATTTCAAGCATGTTTTAATTGCTTTTGGACAGAGGTAACACTTTGGTCTATATACTGTCAGGAGAATGGGCTATTTCAACTGACCAAATTACCTCATTCAACAAGGCAGAATAGCAATTTTCAGGTTGAAACATTACAGATACGTATGTCAACAGCATATCAAAATTACAGGAGGGGAACATTTTTCTTGTCACAGTGCCATCATGTTTCTCAAAGCAGAGAGGCATGTTTTCTGGGTAGTTTCTAAGGTGACATTGCTTAATGCTTGCTGACAGGAGCAAAAAGACTCCAGGCATGTTCAGACCCCAATCATGTGCCCTGCATGCACATCAACAGAAAGACAGTCAAGACTTTACTAAGCAGAAATGGCATCTCGCTTTTCCATAAATACTGGTTTATATCTCATATGCTGCTCTGGTCACCTGCCACAATCACAAGTATGACACAAGTGAAGGCTGTCTCTGCTTTGGTGCTGATGTGACCAAAATGAAGACAGACACCATCACCAAAATGAGTCTGATGTACAAAAGTGGCAATTGAGCTAACTTGTCAGGTATAAATAATGTGGGAGCCATCAGCCCTGGTGATTCTTTGGTTATGTGTGGTCTCATGGCTTCACCTGTTCCTAAAACAGGGGTATTATGAGCTTAAAAACATGTGCTAGAAAAATGATAATTTCCTCTCAAATTTGTAGAATGGATCTTTAAAATGAACAAGCAACTGAGAGTTATCTTCCATCAATTTTTCACACACATAAATTTTTCAGTAGGAAAAAAAAAGAAAAATAACTTACTCAAACCCTGCTAGCTCAGATTAATTCTCTATTATTCCATTTAATAAGTACATAGTTGGACTTTAAATGTAGTTTTGGGGTATCTTCTAATTTACCTGCCTAATTGACACTGAAACAGCTGCTCTCTACTCTACAGCTGATGAATGAATTAAAGTTCCTCTAGAAGGTAATTCAGGACATCTGAACTAGGCAGTGCTAAGTGTATTGTTGACCTGTAATCTTTATTATTCACCTGTTAATCATTACCTTAGCTACACTTCCGAGTAAAATTGATTATATACTCAACTGTAGCAGACTAGTTTGGCCTGAACCACTTTAATGAAAGGAGAAATTTCTCTTTCTCTGCTGTAAAAAGATATGATGTTTGAATATGTTAAAAATTTGATTACTTAATAGTCTTGGCAGACACATTACCAAAATATATGAAGGTGGTTTGGGCAAGGGAGAGGTTATGTACTGTTGCTATGTAAATGCTATGGGTTTTTTTCTGTCACAGTGATGTGCCATCAGTATATTTTTCCACACCAGAATAGCAGACTTCCTGATGCATTAATATTATAGCTTGGAGTTTCTACTATTTACAAAATTAGTTTTGTTTTTCTTCTTCCAAAATTACATTTCATTTGACTTTATGAACTCTTTGAAGATACAGTCTTGCTAATCCTGCCTTTATGGGAATATTTTCCACCACTAATTTATACTCATTCGTCTTTAGCTTACGCTGTTTTTTTAGTGTTCCAACATGTTTTAGGCAAAATGTAGAGGGTTTTATGTGAAATGTTTTTGGGTTTTCAGTTCTTGATATATGGATTTTTACTCTTTATTACCTTCTTCCAGATTTATGATTCCTTAACATTTTTCATTCTTCTAAATGACATTGAGAATAAAGAATCAAATATTTGAAGGAATTTAATCTATCCCTCTCTCCTCATTAGCTCTGCTGTAAGCAGCAGGTACCTCTGCCACGTTGTGGAGAAATACCCAAGTAGCCACCTCCCAAACCACATCCCTGCTTTATTCAGCTTTGGGACATATAATTTGCTTCAGTGAAGGCCTGTTTCCATCTGACATGTTTACTTCTGCAGTCCACTTCGGCAACTATCTTCTCTCTTCAGATGAAATTATTTTTTTTTTCCTTTAAACAATTATCATACTTTCTTTTCTGTTTCTGATATGTTTAGTTGTCTTTATCTGACCAAAAGATAATCAGACATCCCAATTTCTCCTTAGCCCCTTCATTTTTAAGCAAAATAAAGCTTTGGAACATGACACACGACTTTCAAAGTACCTGGACAGTTTCTTGGTTGCCTCATGTATGCCTGGATAATTTAAAAGCGTCCTTTCTTCTCGTCCCCTCCACTTATAATAAGATCTGAGGTTGTTCCTAAATTGGTTTCCTGTCTCCATCTGTCCATCAGGACATGGAGAAGGGAAACAGATTTTTAAACTAGATATGACAGAAGATTTTATTAATTAGAAGTGTACATCAGATCATCTTGAAACTAATAAAATTTATGACAACAACTAAAAAAGAGTTTGAAAAAGAAACACATTCAGATTTTTTAAAAATACTTTTGTCACAATGTTTCCATTTGCCTTACTTAAGTATCCTCATTTGTGGATCTCCAAATTTTTCCAGTCTGTGAAATAGAGAATGTGCTCTGCCCTGTGCCCAGCACATGAAAAATCTTTTGGTTTCTCCCACCACTTTTTTTTTTCAGTCATTGGAGCATGGAAGGCCAAAAGTTCTTCTTGGCAATGAATATCCTGGGAGACTAATGTTTGCACTGGAAATGCAGACAGATCCAGGGATACAGCAGCATTCTGCTATATCAGCATCCATCTACTTGCCTGCAGTTAAAGGTCAAAAATATTTGCAAAGAAGAGTATCACAGATCACCTCATCAAGGCTCCCTCTTCAGTGGATGGTGCCCAGAAGGGTTCCTTTTTCTCCAGCCTTCCTCTTAGGCAGTAATTATGTAGTAAATGCTTAAAGGGTCCAGGGCTGAAAACTTATTTTTCACATCTGGACAGTATAAGTGATTTACAGGTTTCATTATATTTAATAGAAAGACCTAAACATTTGCATTTTAATTATCCTTCTTTACTCTCCCCAAACCTTTTCAATTAATTTATGCAAATAAATTCTGCAGAATGATTGTTTTAATATCCTCAAAAAGAGTCAGCAGAAAGAAACAGAAGGGGGTTGGGTTTTGTATTTTAGAGGACTGTCACATTGACAGATTGTTTGCTGCCACATAGCAACTCACAAAGCTGCTGGATAAAATGTGTTTCTGCTGAATATTTGATGTCCGGGGCACCATTCACAGACAATTTTCACTCTGTGGTGATTCCCAGCAGGAGAATCACAGGGCACAGCTGTGCTCAAGCCACAGCGTTGCCCCTGCATTGACCAACTCAACCAATGTGTCTCCAACACAAAGGGACATGTGGATGACACGTGCGACCTGAACTGAACTGACAAAGACAGCAGAGGAAGAATTGGCTCCTCCAGTAGTTTTTGCTGGTGCTGCTCATTGCCAGTGCTGTTAATTAACAGGCTGACAATTAGTTCAGCACTGGGGAACCAGGTGGCTCAGCAGCATCCTGCACCATGGTGTTTCTGACACCTGCTCATCAATGCTCTTTGCTCAGGGAGCTTGAGCTCCTCACACCTACAGATTTCTTGAGTGTCAGTACATGCAGAAGTGGACAACATGCCACATCAGGAGCTGTTTAGCTTCTCCATAGTCACAGAAGCAGCTCCCCAAACCTGTCTTGTGTGCGGAAAGGATGAAAACATGTTTTTTATCACATTCTCAGTCAGGCACTCCACTGTCCTAATAGCTCATTGTCCTGGTACTTAATATCTGAAAAAACAGGCATCTGCAGATAGTTACCTTTACAAAAGCAATTGACCACAGTTGTCAAATAAGTGACCACAGTTTTTTATCTTACTTTGCCTTTTCCCTTGTCAATGTAGATATTTATCAAAATTATAAAAATTCTTTTCACAGCCTACCAGTACAAATAGGAGCCATCAAAGCAGCAGTGAAACCCAAGTAATAGGCTTGAATACATGATATTGTCTCCAACATTAAAACTGGACTCCACCTAGATTCATCTGGTCTTTCTGCTTCCTAGGAAGACCTGCGTGTTGTCTTGGTGTAACTATAGAAAGCTGAACTGGTACATGCTCAGGGGTCTTTTTATTGTCAGAAGAGACAAGAAGCACATTCTTAGTGGGATTCATCCAGTTTTCAGTCAAGTTGGCTCATGCAATAAAAACACCCATATGTTCCCTCTGAAAATAGAAGCATTTTAAATCTCAGAATGTAAGAATACCATCATAGATAAAGTAGGAGTCATTAGAACTGACATATAAAATACATTTAAAAAGCTGAACTTTTATTCTGTAATATAGTGATACTTTTGTTCTCTAAGGCACCCTTGAGAAAAAGAAGAGGAGGAGAAGGATTGCAAGAGTTATATGAAATAATATTAATTCTTGAGAAACAGCAAAAAGAAAGAAATCTTCCCTAGTGGGAATGAGCTTCAAATATCATGGGATCTCTGCCTAGCGCTATCAGCCACTGAATACCCGTTACTAATAGCCACAGCGTGACAGCTTTCGTTTCTGGTCCTTTCTTTTCATTCTGAAGTTAAAAGGAAAGGCATGCTGAAGAAAAGTGAAAAGCAGGTCTTATGTGGCTATTGACAGTCAGGAAACTAATCAAGCATGAGCTCAGTCAGTGAAATTTCAGTCAGTGAAATGGTAGTAGATAGAACAGGAACTCTGCAAAGGCTGGGGTCACTAAGAAGAAGGAAACATCTGGGAGGTGGTTGGCCACTATATGACCCATGCAGGAATGTCGCACATTCTGTAATGTGATAGGATTTCCCGTTGCTGTTTATGGATGTATAATTGGTAATGGCAGTGCCAAGGAAGTAGGAAACTTTGCTGAGAGAAACATCTAAGAAGTGCCTTCACTTGTGTCTTTGTGACAGCCACCATGGCTGACACACTGCGGGAAGAACCAGGACACCCTTGTCACTTAAAGTAAATAAATTCATAAAACCAGAGCTCCTGTGGTTTCAGCTGAGGAAATAAGGACGCCTACTGAGAGTCTAACAGTCACACATCATCTGTGGAGTAGGTTTGTTATAGGCACTATCTAGAAAGAAATGTGTCAAAGACTTGTATATCGAAGTCACTTCATCCCAGTTTTTCCTACTGCTGTTCTCCTTTCTTGGCTGAGCAAAGGGACAATGTCCAAAAACCACATCTCACAGGTAGGGTATAATAAAACCCTCTTGTGAATCCACAGCTGATGGAGGAAAAATCTGGATTTAAGACAATACCCACATGGGTTTCAAACATCACTATGAAGAAATGAAGAGAAAAAAAGGACCAAAAAAAAAAAGAATAAAAATTAGGGAAGAGCTCAACTGTGAATATTGATCAAGATACACACTTAAACATGGCTAGTCTGATGTGTTTAAAATATTTGCCCAGGTATAAACACAATTTCCACTTCATATTTTTTATCTCCTGTTGGTTTGGCTGGAGTGTGAGTTTCATGGAAACTGATTTCCTAATTTTGCCTGATACCTCTTCATACTTGCCTCAAGTTAA
>WYDI02000250.1:0-12732 GCA_009867235.2 Psittacus erithacus
CCAAGTGAGGTCTCACAAGAGCAGAGTAGAGGAGCAGGATCACCTCCTTCGACCTGCTGGTCACGCTTCTTTTGATGGAGCCCAGGATATGGTTAGCTTTCTGGGCTGCAAGCGCACACTGCCGACTCATGTTCATTTTCTCATCCACCAACACCCCCAAGTCCTTCTCTGTAGGGCTGCTCTGAATCTCTTCTCTGCCCAACTTGTAGCTGTGCCTGGGATTGCTCCAACGCAGGCGTAGTACCTAGCACTTGGCATGGTTAAACTTCATAAGGTTGGCATCAGCCCACCTCACAAGCATGTCAAGGCCACTCTGGATGGTATTCTTTCCCTCCAGCGTATCAACCAAACCACACAACTTGGTGTCATTGGCAAACTTACTGAGGGTGCACTCAATCCCACTGTCCATGTCGCCAGCTGTCCTGGGTTCAGCAGTAGCAGTCATTTTTCTTCGTCTTAGTAGCTGGTGCATTGCTGTGGTTTTGACTTTTGGTCTGGGAACAGCAGTAATAATACCGATGTTTTTAGCTACTGCTTAGAATGTTTAGACTGACCAAGGACTTTCTGAGCCTCATGCTCTGCCGTGGGAGGAGGGGAGGCCGGGAGGAAGCGGAGACAGGACACCTGACCCAAACTAGCCGAAGAGGTATTCCATACCACAGCACATCATGCCCAGGATGTAACTGGGGGCAGTTACCTGGAAGGGCTAGAGATTCTGCTGGGGTGGGGCTGGGTATTGGTCAGTGGTGAGCCGTTGTATTCTCTTCTCTTGTTATTTCCTTTATCATTATTATTATTGGTGGTAGCGGTAGTAATTTGTGTTATACCTTAGTTACTGAACTGTTCTTATCTCAACCTGTGGAAGCTGTATTCTTTATTCTCCTCCTTATCCCTCTGGGAGCTGAGGGAGGAAGGAGGAGGTGGGGGGGTGGTGAGTGAGTGGGCTGCATGACAGGCCTTAAACCACGACACCAACAAAGATATTGAATATGACCGGTCCCAACACCAGTTCCTGAGAGACACCACTCATCACTGATCTCCAGCTGGATATTGAGCCATTGAATACAGCTCTTTGCATACGACCATCCAGCCAGTCGTTTATCCACTGAGTGGTCCACCTATCAAATTGCTGTCTCTCCAATTTAAAGACAAGAATGTCATTAGGGACAGTGTCGAATGCTTTGCACAAGTCCAGGTAGATGACGTCAACTGCTCTACCCCATGAATCAGTTCTGTAGCCCCATCATAGGAGACCACCAAATTGGTGAGGCAGGATTTACCATTTGTGAAGCCATGCTTCACAAGCACTTGTCACCAAGCACTTTGGTGGTTTTTGTGTGCCTTTTCATGAACGTAAACTTTCATAAATCACGTTTTTCTTTCACTTTTAATTATTATTCTGATATTCCCTGTAGAAAGTCTATATAAAATTGCTATCCATTTTAATAATTTAATTATGCCTTACAACACTGATTCTCCAAATCGAAGGCACAGTTCCTTTAGCAAGACTGTTGTAACTTTCTAATACTGTGTTATGCTATGAGGGCAAATTTACAAATAGAATTGTAGGATATGGAATAATTTACTAGGCAGTAAGTTGCTGCCTATGTTGGTTTTGCCTGGGATAGTGTTAATTTTCTTCATAATAGCTAGGACAGGCTATAGTTCAGATTTGTATTAGAAACTGTGAATAATACAGCGATGTTTTACTTATTGTTGAGCAGCGCTTACACAGAGCCAAAGCTTTTTCTTCTCCTCACTTCAGTGACTAGGCTGGGGGACATTTGGAGTGATTTTGTTTGTCTTCCTAAGTAACCATTACACTTAATGGAGCCCTGCTTTCCTGGAGATGTTTGAACACCTGCCTGCCCATGGGAAGTGGTGAATTAATTCCTTGTTTTGCTTTGCTTTCATGCACAGCTTTTGCTTTACCTGTTAAACTACCTTTACCTCAACCCAAAATATTTCCCACTTCTACTCTTTTAATCCTCCTCCCCACCCCACCAAGGGGAAATGAGCGAGCAGCTGTGTGGTTCTAGTTGACAGCTGGGGTTAAATCATGACACTGCCCTCCAGTGGTGGTATGTAATTAAATTTGTTAGACTAAATGTTTATCAGTAACAAACTCATCATTAACTTTATTTAGCAATTTTATGATGTATTACTTTGTGCTGCTTCAGCTAAAACATATCAGCAATAAATACAATTCTTTTTCAAGGAATTAGTTATTGGAGTCTTTTCTAAATTATTATTTGCAGCTCACTGGGGATTAATTGACGTGATGATGTTCTCCTGTTTCCACTTGCTAAGTAAAACTAGGAAAAGATAAGGTCGTTAAAGATTTCCAAATATTATGTTGTCATATAAACAATTGAGTCAGTATTAAGAAAGGAGGAAGAGGATGATTGTGGGTCAAAACACAATTTATTAAAATACAATCACTGCTATGAAATTGAAGATAACAATGTTCTGAATTATAGTCTCCTAATTTGAATGTCATCAATCAATCAAGTTCTATATTGCTGTTGTATCCAAAACTTGAAAACAAATTAAGGTTTTTCAGATATTTGCTAATTGAGTGGAAATTATGGGAATACTACAACCCTCTGAACATTGTTTTTTTTGACAAATCTATCTCAGAATACAAATTTCACATTTCAATAACCTGACAATATATAATTTAAGGTTTTTTATCTGTTTTCCTTCATTATCAGTCCAGCCTTGCTTGTTTTGGAATGATTGATATTACGTTGAGACTAATACTAATTTTTTTAGCAATTAATTTTAGGCATTAGAATAAATTAGAGTAAATTACAATAATTTATTCTGGCTATTTACTCCAGGCAACCAGAAAGGAATGTGTAGAATGTGATGGTGAGTATGAAACAAGTATGAACTCACAGTTGTTAAGAAATCATCTGTAGGACAGGTGGCAGTGCTTAGCAGATGTATAAAAATATGACACAAACATGGGAAGTTGTTAACTATTAATTGCTCAATTTACTTTTGGTGAGCAAGGAAATGCTGAAGTCCTTAAGACAATCTAATAACAAACAAAATCCAAGAGTCATCTACATAAAACTAAGACAGGGCAACAGGTAGGCAAGGAAATTCAGAGGCCAAGGTCCTTGTATGTAACTATACAAAATTGCAAGTAAATAAATTATTCAGAAGCTGCAAAGGAAACAGTTCTTGTTAATAAGATATTCACCAAGACCAAAGCTAGTCCAAAGCTATATCACATGAGGAAGAATGAATCACTGTCAATTGGGAACTGGTAAGGCCACTTTGTGGGCAAATGTTTTGTCTATCAAGATATTTATGATCAGGTCTGTAGTCTAAATTTCAGAATATGACTACAGGACACAGACATAGTGTGTTTTAACAGATACAAATTTTCCATGCTAGATGATTAGTAGGTTGTAAGTGTTGGTTTATGTTTATGCTTTCTATCTTGTGCAGCAAGGTGCAGAAAGGAATAGGGTCTGAAAGAATAACAGAACCACTAAAATTGCTGTTAGAAAAACGAATAAAAAAGAACAATTAAGTAATGATTTTTCAGGAAGCATGCGGTTTTGACTTTTAATATGGATACAGAAAAAAAGAGCAACAAACAATTCCATAGAACAACTAGCATCCACATATTCATCTCCTAAAAGAGCTCTTGGATTAAGCAATCTAGAAGCTGTCACTTCAATTACTTTAAAAGGCTAAAACAATGATGATCTTTTTCTAAGGCCTTGTTACACTGGATAATCCCTGCAGGTGCAAAAAGATAATCAGACTGACAAAATTCAGTGAATGGACAGTTAGTGCTCCGTACTGCACAAGCCAACAGCCTGGAGGCAAAGGAGGAATGTCAAGCCCCACTTTATTATTGCTTCACTGGTCTTGTTAACTGTTACTTTTTCCAGTTGCATAACATTGATGATATTTTGGATGTCAGTTGAATCTATTCCAGCGTGCTCATCTCCTTTTAAACGTTTGCTTTAAGCACCGGAAGAAACTGTAATCTCAGTTACCACAGTGTAAATCAAGAGTAACTCCAGTGCAGGCACAGGGGTGACATGTTATAAGGCTAAACTTAGTTCAGAAAGAAAATCACTGAATATATTCTGTGAATTTGTTTAATAGTCTTTTCTGGCTATGCAACATCCGTACAGCTTGTGTGTTGATTCTCCCTCCTGTAAACAGCAAAGCTATTCTATCCTGTGTTCATGACTCCTCCAATCACTGTCCTACTCCCTGGTTTTCTACTACCCTTGTGCGCCTTGTAAGGAACAGAGACGCTGAAGAAGGTTTCTAAAAATATGATGAGAATTTTAATGCCAGAATGAGAAAAGCATATGGATATGTTTTCCAGAGGTTGTTACATTCAAAAATCTTGTTTAAGGGCAAAGTGAAAGAATACTTCATATAGGTATAAAGCAAAGATTTTATTAGTAGTATAACTGATACCTAATAATTGTTAGCTAGTTAATTATTACAGGAAACAAAAAAACTAAAGTGCACTTAAAATTGTTAAATACACAATTCTCAGCTTGTACTCCTCCTGGTGTAATGCTCACCCTTCCCCTACTTCTGTATCCTGAATTTTTTCTAGTGCTTGTGTGTGTGGTGTAGTGTTACTGGGAATTGCTGGCATCTGGAGTCTTTGCCAAGACAGACAGATACAATGTTCATGTTGATAGTTTCTTTCTCCTCTCTCTGCTGTTCACTTGGAGCCATTTTCATGTTTGGCAGCATGCTTTTTCTTCAGCAGTCTGCAGCTCCAAGCTGCATCCAAATTGGCTATATATGGTGCGCATTATATATGTCAGGTAAATGTTCTTTGTTGTCTTTGTTACCCTGAGAATCTTTTTTTCTTTATCAACTCCAGGTCATAATTTCTTTAACTGATCACGAGTAAGTTGTTTACACTAGGGGCGTTTAGTGAAAAGCCTATGTCTATGCTGCATCCTGTTTCCATACTTTTCGAGGATCCTGCTGTCATATCAGGCCTGTATTTCTTCACCCTGTAACACCTCTACAATGGAGCGAACTGGTGGGTAAAGGAGGAGCAACTGATATAATCTATCTTGATTTCTGTAAGACTTTTGATAATGATCATCCACAACATTCTTACCTCTATGCTGTAGAGATATAGGCTATTTGATGGCTGGATAGCTGCATCCAAAGTTATGGTCAATGGCTCAACATCCAAATGGAAGCCATTCAGTGGTGTCCCTCAAGAGTCCATACTGGGACAAATACTATTTAATATCGTCATTAACTACATAGATGGAGAGACACTAGAACAGGATGCCTAGAGAAGTTGTGGATGTGCCATCCATGGAAGTGTTCCAGGACAGTTAGGATGGCACCTTGAACAACCTGGTCTAGTGGAAGGAGTCCCTGCCCATGGCAAGAGTGTTGTAACTAGATGATCTTTAAGGTCCTTTCCAACCCAAGCCATTCTATGATTCTGTGACTGCTTGCACTCTCAGCAAGTTAGTGAATGACACCAAGTGGAATCAATAAGCTTAAGGGAAGGGATGCCAATCTTGAGCACTGGGCCAATGTGAACCTCACAAAGTTCAACAAAGCCAAGTGCAAGGTCCTGCACCCGGATCAGAGCAATCCCCCAGCATCAACACAGGCTGGGGAATGAAGGGCTTGAGAGGAGCCTTGCTGGGGAGGAGCTGTGGCATTGGTGGATTCAGATGGAGCAAGCTGGACAAACCCCTGTCCTGATCCTTGAAAACTCAGTATTAACTTCATAGACTGCTGCTAGCAATGACAATACTATACGCCCAATCTATAGATTAACAGATACAGCCTGCACTTCCTGATCCAGAATATACTTTGTGGATTTCTAGAAGGATGTCAGTAGCTGATATGTGATATAATTGGATGTGGCTGTATCCCCTAAGAAAATAAGCTACTAAACATTTTTTACTTTTGATTAACGGTTTACTTTTTTTCTACTGGCTAGGGTTTGTGTAGTCTCACAGCTTCTCAAATAGACAGAGAAATATAGAATCCATATGTCATTGTCTACATTTGTTCTTCTGTAAATGCCACAACCAAAAAAAAAAAAAAAAAAAAAGAGAGAGAGAGAGAATGCAAGATTATTGGCCTGAGCCCAAAGCAAGTGAGAAGAGCTACAACATACTGGAAGACACAGAATGTCAGCTTCCAAAATGTCCGCAGCCACTGCAAATTCTTTATAAGGGGCTGTCATAACATCTGTTATCCTGTTGAACTCTGTTCTTGGAATTGATGCCATTCCCCCTACTCTGCTCTTTGCTGTCTGCCTGCTACATTATGAGGGAATATTAGCTGAGATAAAGTAAGTTAAAAAACACTGTGGAAATCAGCTAATTGGTCATAGTATAAATTGCAGGGATAATAACAAAGCTTCACTTTTTTGGTCATGAAAAAAATCTGCACAAAGTCATGCTGTTACATGTTAGCATTCAGAAAAATTATCAGCATTATTAACATCCTTGAACATATCATTACACATTTGTCCTGGTTAATTAAGCAACTTTGCAAGTATGTCAGCATGCAATTGCAACTAAAATTTTCTGCCTCGTAGAGAAAGAAATGAATTATTAACTTGGTATTTTCAATAGTTTTTTACTGATTAGGTTCCAGTGGATCTCTTAGATGTGTTATAGAAACAAAACAATGCATTCATAGTGATTTGACATTTTCCCCAATATTTTCTACAAACAACAACTTAGGAAGATTGTTTTAAAATATAAAAGAAAATGACAATGAAATTATAAAAAAAACATTTTTCTAGCAGCCAAACCCCTTAGTGGACTTTCAGACCAGGAATTAGGTACCTAAACAATGTGGAGAAAAAAGTTAAATACATCAGAGTCCTAGCTATACACTTCCATATTAATATTTCAGTGCCTTCTCCTAATTGCATACACTTACACAACATTTTGAAATAATTAAACAGCTCTCTTTTTCTTCAAGGTACTGCTAGATGGAGTTCATAGAAAAGTCAGATCCTGAATAAGCATAAAAAGCAGTTCCATTTCCATGCCATAATTAAAGACACAGAGAGAAATAGGCAGAGAATATCTAGTATTCCATCAGGCTTTTCAGAGTCATCTGGGAATAGGAGGCATAGATCCCAGCTTGTTCCATGTATGTTTTATAGTCTTGCATTGTTTTATAATGACTCTGTAGTGTTGAAATATAGAACTTGCCTTTCATGCACAGTAACAGTTTAAACAAGAGAAAGGACCTCTGATCTGCTTCAGGCAGTCCTAAGAAGGATGGGATTTTGCTTTACTAGATTTAAAAGATGCAGTTGCTTCCACTACAAGTACATTGCAAAGGCACATAGCAGCCACGGTCACATTTTCTGCAGCATCCAGTACCGTAAAAATTCTCTGATGGGGTGGGCAGAGACTCAACAATGTCTTGAGTCCAATACATCCTAATTAATATAAAAGCATCCTATTGCTTTAAATTGACAATAAAAGGGTTTGATGTTCCAAGTTAATCTACATAAATATAGTTTTAGATTATATCGTATTCTCTGTGTTTCTTTGGTTTAATGCCTTAGATCTGAACCTTACTTAAAGGTTCAGATACAGGCAAGTAAACTGGCAGAACCTTATGTGCCTGGGTTCTTGGTTCTTAGACATAACATAGTAGCTAACTTGATTAGATATTATACTATCTACTGACATCTGTATATGGAATTAAATTAAGAAAATATACTCCCCCTTGATGGGCAGATCTCCAATATATGTATGAAAGCTGTAAATATAGAAATTAATAAGCATAAAAAAAAAAGAGTAAAAGTTTTAATGATTGCACCCTAAATCCAATGATATTAATGAATATATTGTTGTTGTCTTCTAAAGTCTTTGAATCAGATTCTCTGATGGCTTAAGCTATTGCTATTAATATACATCAAATATTCTCAGCTTTTTTTTTCTCCATGTCTTAGTACCAAAATGTTATCTTGATAGAAGGACTGCAGAAAAATCAATGTAACCAGTCAAATGCATTTACATTGCTTGCGCCTGTGTTCATTTCTGTCTTGTTCAAATTTAATTGACTGATTTTTGCAATGTAGCAGATTATGAAATATAATTTTTTAAATTGATTTTTCAGAGTAAAATGAATTCTTTCTAGGCTTCACATGCTGAAAAAAATCTGAGGAGGTGAAACTTATGAGTATTTATATTTAATCATATAAATATATACACATATATTTTATATTTATACATATATTCAAAAATAAAATTTGTTAATAAATGTTTAACAGTTTTTCACATAGGAAGTCTCATAAAAGCATCTGAATATTTTAATTTAATTTATTCTTCCCTGTCCTAGTTCTTTACTTAAATTATGCCTTTTCCTTTACAGAGTAAAAGCAGAGTTTAAGCTACAGATTCTCTTTAAAAAAGGATGTACCTGGACGTGTCTGTACACTGTTCAGAGACTTTTCCCAGTACATCAGTTGGAAATAGCCCTTATTTTGGAAGGAAAAGAATTCAGAACAGGAAGTAGTTGAACATTTAAAGTCAGTCTATCATATTGCTGTAAGGTGGAAAAGTCAGCAAACAACTTATAAATCCCTAAACATAAATTAGTTAACATTAACAGTGAATTAAAAAAAAAAATATATATATGTATTAAACTATGACACCTTTATGTTTATTCATGTATGTTTTTATTACGAGAAATAGTTGTGATAACTATACATTCAATTGTTTCTAATATTCTCCCAGTCAAGTACAATACTTGCAACAGAGGATCCCTTGAATGACTGCTAGCAGGTAAAATCTGAGTGAATAAATAGAAAGGGCTAAAATTCTAAGCAGTAAATATTCTTTCACACTTGGATCAAGTTTTAAAAGCTCTGTTGCTAGATTTAAATGGAAAATTATAAATAAAGCTTCAGAAGTATGTGTTCCACACATGTTTAGCAGAAGAAATAAATGAGAATATACATATTGTAGTGAATTTTCCACACTTTTCTGGGTCTGACAAATTCAAGTTTAATGCATTGTAAATCTCAGTTCAACAAACCTGACTGATTTTGCTTTGTTTTAATTTATTGACAGAATAAAATTTGTATGGAAAAGGCTTTGTTGAAAGCTATTTGTCAGCTTATTCGCCCAATAAAAAAAAAAAAATGGAAGTGACTTCTTATTTCAAATAGAACTAAAGAAAACCCAGATAAAAGGACTGTGGTTTATATTGCAATTTATAGAATCATAGTATCACAAAACAGTTAAGGTTGGAAAGGACCTTAAGGTCACTTAGTTCCACCTCCCCTGTCATGAGCAGGAACACCTCACACTAGACCATGTTACTGAAGAATTTAAGCAAATTTGGTCTTAAAATATTATTAAAAAAAATTTAAAAAGGCAAACAAAAAATTCAAGTTTCTAAACTTCACGAGGTTTGCTTTTGGTTTTCTCCAGCTGAAACTTGGCTATATTCAACAAGAGTCTAAAACATTGCATTTATAGCAAATGCATCTGATAAAACCTCACTTCCAGATGTGGAATCTTGTTAATATATTTATCTAGGACTTTGGCCTCAGTTCCTAGTTGTTCCAGGCTCTGGTGGCCTGTGCAGTCTTTGCTCATCTCTACAAGCCCTAAGAAAGAATTTAGAATACTATCACTTGACCTTTCAAGGGTTAGTTTCTGTACATTTAAATTTGAATTCACGTGAGGTAGTCCAGTACAGCAATGAAGAGCACAGACTTACACAAAGCTGAACTTCCTGAGGCCTTTGGAGTGACTATAAGATTTGTGACATAAAAAATAAAAATATGAAAGTTCAGGTTTGACATAGTTGTTACACAAGGATACTACAGAAAGCATATGTAGAATTTATAGAATCTTTAGTGTGATCTACAATAATGTTCTGAATTGTATAAACAATGTGAAAGAAAGTCTTCATTAGCATTTAATGACACATACATTGGATGATTATGCATCAAAAATGGACACATTCCAGAAGGTAGCCTCTGTCTGGAGTAAATTAGTTAACAGTTCCATGTCCTTTTTATGTTGAGAACACCAGAACTGCACACAATACTTCAAGTGAGGTCTCACGAGAGCAGAACAGAGGAACAGGATCACCTCCTTTGACCTGCTGGTCATGCTTCTTTTGATGCAGCCCAGGATACAGTTGTTTTTCTGGGCTGTGAGTGTACACTGCCAGCTCATGTTAATTTTCTCATCGACCAACACTCCCAAGTCCTTCTCCGCAGCTACAGATTGCTCAGAGATAATATTCATTGCAGGCTCAGTTTTTCATTCTGAAAAATTTCTGATTGCTCCTTCTTGACACTATTTAAAAGTAGGGTTTTAACTTTGACAAAAAAATGATACTTTATGATCGTATAAATATATTTTACTAAATCTTGCATTTTTCCATTCTATTTTTATTAATCTCCTTTTTTATTTTAAGATATAATTTGGAGAAATAAAGGTGAAATTTCAGTTTCTTTTTAATGGGCAAGTCTATCATGTGTTTCTGGAAATGTGAACTTTGCAAGAAGAAAAAGCTGAAGATAAATATAGGTATCTAATACATCTCAACTTCTTTGGAAACGCAAAAGGAATTTAACACAATTCTTCATCAAAATTTTGGCTGTACAACAACAGCAGTGTCTACATTTCAAACAGCTGGCATTAGATGCTGAGTCTATTTCATAGAAAATAGTAGGTGGGTGAGAAAGCCAGCAGACTGTAAGATGGAGAAACATAACCCAGACAACAGAAAAAGGTACAAAAGGCAGCTGGGAAAGAAAGAATATAAAAATGTAGTCAAACCAGATTTTAATAGCTGTATTTAATCTGTTTTTCAAAAATTCTTTCTTGGTGTATGCCATGAAGTGTGGCCAGCAAGTCAAGGGACATGATTCTGCCCCTCTACACTTCTCTGGTGAGAACTCACCTGGAGTACTGCATTCAGCTCTGAACAACTCAGAACAAGAAAGATATGGACCTGCAAGAGAGGGTCCAGAGAAAAGCCACAAAAATGATCACAGGCATGGAACATCTCTCCCACAGAGAAACGGCTGAGAGAGTTGGTGTTGTTCAGCCTGAAGAAGACTTGACTCTGGCGAGATCTTATTGCAGCCTTGCAGTTCTTAGAAGACCAGCCTTCAAAGGTAAGGACCTTCAAAGGTCCCTTCCAACAAAAACTATTCTATGATTCTATGAAGATGCTAGGAAAAGGAGCTTTTACTCCTTTTGTTTTCCCCAAATTACTCTATTATGCTGCATTGCCTAGTTCAACAGCTCTGACAGTGCTATTGTTCTAAGACCAGGGTCCAAAATTCTCTTCCCCCAGCCTACTTTTCTGCATCATCTACTGTCCCTTTATTCATATCAGAACTGTAAAAAAATTTTAAGGAAAACCCATGTTCTGATTTCATGTTTGTATGGCACAATAATTAACAGGTGTTTTTGGGGGAGTGCCCAGAGTACTAAAAATGCAAACATGAAATTATAATTTAGTCATTCAGTACAGTCTGAAATGAGTTTTCTAAGCAGTTTAACTGGCAAAATCATAGTAGTGGTATAAATAACTTATGTTTTTGTTTGTTCTTTAATGAACAGATTCAATTTTCATTTATGGTTACTAATTTAGAAAAAAAAATCTGTGAAGCACAAGAGTTATTGTCCATTTTTAGATGAAATATTTTAAAAATAAATAGAAAAAACTATCATTGAAACAGTTCCTTTATCAAGGGAGTGGATTTTATTTTTACTCATTTATTGCAATGTGTATGAGCAATATTCACTATGTTAGTATATATGAGCATACTTTTTGCTATCAACTTACGTGTAGACATGTTGACTATAATGTTGGTAATAATACTGAGGGAAAACCAAATTTCCCTTTGTAAGATCAGTTGATTTCTACTTTTCAAATGCTAACTTTTCTCACTGAAATGCTGTATGATGTAAGGCAATCTCAAGTTACAGGTTTTGGTTTTGGTTTGTTTGAGGTTTTGATTGATCGATTTTAATTCAGGAGACAGTCTAAGTTTATGTCTTTTCAGCTTGTCACGTTAAGATACTAGGCAGTCTACCCGCTTCCCAAGAAGGATGAGACCCTTGTATCCAACCCGCCTGCCCTCCCTAGGCAGCCGCAAAGTTGGAGGGTGTTCACCCAACCTATTCAGGGACCCTACGAGCAGCACTACGCTGATAGAGGTTAGGGAGATCGGTCTACTCATTTCCCAGGAAGAACGAGACCCTTGTATCTGACCTGCCTACCCCACCTTTGGGTAGCTCACAAAGTCAGAGGGTGTTCGTTTAACCTATGCAGGAACCCCACGAGCAGCACATTAGGCCAAATCCCTTAAAAGTTTCCGGAAACTTATATGTATAAGAAATTTATTACATATACTTTTGACAGGATACAGGTTCAGGATAGCCGGTGATAGTGACTGACTATGAAAACAGATTTGGTTAGAATTAAAACTGATCAGTGACAATACTAATAGCTAGCAAGATGTTAGTAATTAAATGCGCATAATACAGAGCTCTTACCCAATAGGTGTCCTATGGGGGGGGAGAAGAGAGATCCAGCCCATCGACTGATCCCAAACGTTTTGAGGGAGGGCTTCTTTCACCACATCCCCCTTCTATTTCTCCAATTTATGCTATTTCTTTACTTTTAGGTGGAGCTTGAGTTACTCTAGTCATAAATTCCTTTCATACCTTTGTTAGGATTGGTGTA
>WYDI02000251.1:0-11555 GCA_009867235.2 Psittacus erithacus
TGAAAGTCAAAACCACAGCACTGCACCAGCTACTAAGAAGGAGAAAAAATGACTGCTACTGCTGAACCCAGGACAACCAGGTACCCAGAATACTTAAGCACTTCAAAGTGCAGGAACTGGGTTTTTGCTATGTGAAAAAAAACCCCAACACTACTAACCCAAAAACAAAACCAAAGACAACAACAACAACAACAAAAAAAAACAAAAACAAAAAACCACGCACAAAAAAAAATCCAAACAAAAAACGTGTATGTCTTCAAAGCATAGGCATACAAACTTAAGTATATTCATACAAACACGCATTTCCACCTATGTTTTGATTCTGAGTTATGTTTTATTGAAGACAACTCACACTTTGCTTATATTGTTCTGTATTTGAAGAAGTTCGATGTGTGCAAACAATGTACTGCATATTTTGTATGGATGTATGGATGTACTTGCATTTGTATGGAAGTATAGATGAATGGAGAATATAGGAACTGCCTCTGAATTCCTGTAATTTCTCCCAACCAATAGTACTGAAAGAAAATTAGATCTCTAGATGATGTAATCAACTTCTGACCATTATATGGGATCATTCCTTCCTTTGCTGCTAAGCAGTGAACTGAGTCTTGGGAAGCAGAACAGCAACATGTAATTTCTACTTTCAGGAGCCAGCAGAGCACTCTCTTTTTCCTACTCACTCATAGCACTGGGACCTAATACCCTACATTACATGATGTGACTAAGTGCAAGAATTTCTTCCTTAAAGGGTTGACACTGCTTTCTTATACTTGAAACAATACTGTTTCAGGGATCTGTCTCTAGAAGTCATTCTGCTGTTGTTGACTTTGGAGTTGACTCAGACCTATGGAGTCTTTGCTTAATTTTCCTTCCCTGTGCCTATTGTTCAGCCCTTCGCAGTTCCCCACTGGAAGTCTAATTAATGAACTCTCAATTGTTTTGTTGATTTTTAGACTAAATATTGTCAACCATTCTATTTCATCCACCTCTCGATTGCACCCAGTAACTTTATCTACGTTGAAATCCCTCAGTGTCCAAGACTAAATTATTTCATGCTAGGAAGAGAAAACAGACATTGTCCAAATAAAAACAGTGCCTGAGATTTGATTAGGTGAGAATAGACAAACCAGCAAGCAATCCACACCTAGCGATGCAGAGGAGGGCAAAAAGTCTCTAGTGTCCCTGCCAATGTGACCTGGCAATGAGTTCCTTCCAGGTTGCAAATGTGGCAATCTAAGCTTGTGAGTGAAGGAGGTTGGCCAGGTGTCCCAGGGAAAGAATTCTTTGCATTACCTTAGACTAGTTTCCAACCAAGTGTTGAAGAAGATGGAAAAAAATTTTTCATTTGTTGATCATGGTGCTTATGAAAAACACTTGGGAAAACACATTTTCTCTAACCCTACCAGCCAATGAACTGAAACCTTAAAGAATGAGACTTTATTAAATTACAGTTACCAGAGTGAATGGCCCCCCCATGAAAGAAGGATTGAAGTGTGGGATTTAGTGAAGTCAAGCTCAAAGACGACTGTGCAAACCAACTGCCTACACTCATGAACTGCAAAACTTCTTACAAAATATTGATGAAAGCACATTCAAGAAAGATTTATACAATAATAAAAGGTCCAAGAACTGGGAACTTCATCTTTTCTCTTTCTATTCCAATTTAAATTTTATTTGTTGTCTTTCATGTTCCAGTTAAATAAAAATATTACCCAGCATCCTACTATTAGATATGACTGCTTTTTTTTCAGCTAGAATGAATACCTTATATTTCCCATAATGGATGTGCAAGGACCTATATGCAGAATTTGGATTATCCCTTAGTTTCCTCTTTGATGATCTACTACACAATGATGATCTACTACTTTGATGATGATCTACAGATTTACCGAATATTACATCACAATGAGCCTTTTCTAGTTTCTGTATCATTTTTATGTTCTTCCCGCTGCCCCCCCCCCTTCAACATTGCCATATTCTACTCTAAGTTTGGGCACCAGAAATGGCACAGTATTCTAACTTTGATTCTATCAATATTATGTCAAGAATTTTCTGTTTCTATTGCACATTTTTCTCTTTAAATAACCAAAACTCAATTTGTCCTTTATATCACTGCGTTGAGATGACACTCTCATTGATAACAGTACAAAGTCTTTGAATTGCTAGTTTCCAAACCAGATTCTCCTTCTCTGTAGAAATAAATTAAGGACTTCAAGTATGTTGCTAAGATATATCAAATGTATCTTAATGAATTGTTTCTTTCTGAATCTATTCCATTTTTTGGGGCGTACAAAAGGCAATTACGAGGGGATTTTTTTTTTTTTTTTTTTTTTTGTGAAAAGATTCATTTGGTTTAATCCTGATACAGGCAGGAACAATCCAAGATATGTTGCTTAATTTGAAAACAGTTTCCCAAGCAGTTATAAATCAGACTCAGTCAGTTTTTCTGCCCATAACTTGAAGTATTCCAAGCCAGTAAGTATTTTTTAAAATTTAGGCCAACGATTGTGCCTTTCATCTGAGGCAAAGGACTTAGGTCAGATGGAAAAAAACAACCAATTAACGTAAAACCTTTTATAATATCTGAGGGAAGGACAGAAACCAGACCAAAAGTTCAGGAGGCCTATGTTTTCTTCATTAGACCCTCACGGCTCTCACTTCATTTTGAGTATGAATCCCATCAAATGGGAGGCCCCATCAACTGCTAGGTGCTCATCTCTGATGTCCTGCCTTTCCTAACACCTGCTCATGAACATATGTTTTCAAGTGAGGATGGAAGGAGGGCAAGAAAAAGCCCTAGGTTTGCTCCTTCTTAAATCTTCAGTTCAACTCATGATTGCATCTGCCCATTTCAAACTGCATTCCCCAGTCTTTGAAGAAGCAGTTGCTGCTTTTAGTAACAGGGGAATTGGTGGTAATTAAACTTGATTTTTTTGTTTTATATCCTTTCTTTTTTGTTGCTAATACCTCTTTGGACCACCCAATGTAACTCAGCTATCTTCCCTTGGTGTTTATGCACTCAGAATCCTTGCAGACATTGTCCCTATTAGTCATTGTTTGGCACAGCTACAGCTGTCATATTGAGTTTTTTGGAGTATTTTTTTAACTTGCAGTCAGTTTCTTTAGACTTTTTGGGCATAAGACCAAAATCAGAATGATATCAGACACTAACTGGGGTAATAATTAGTCTGGTATATGCTTCTTAAGTAGGATAATTTTAATTGGCAAGGAAACGTAAGTTCTCATGACACAGGGGTTAATGATATGTATAAGTTATGGTGACTCTCTCCCATTATTTGGACTCTCAAAGCCACCTCTGTGGAGGGCTTATGTAGCATGATTCTTCCTATGGTCTAACTCTATGGAGACACTCTAGGATCTCACTAACCTGCAAGAAGCCTGGGTGGCTAAAAATCACCATTTGGGTGGTTCACTGAGTGGAGTCTTTCTGTTCTTGGTAGTCATGGTGGTTTTAGACTGACAACGTAAATAAACACAAAAGTCTATCATCCCTTAGGTGGCAGCAAGACAGAGAAGATTGGGATAGGATGTAACTGAAGGCACATTACACCTCCAGGATTTCCAAATTCCCAATTTAGTACATTGTCTACTTCTAATTCTGAATGCAGATGGTGTCAGAAATAGTTTTGTTAAATTAGAACTAAGACAAGATGTACAAGCTGAGTTTAGACTCCTGCAGTCATCCTCCATTCAGGGGTGTGGACAGACAGAACTAAATGCATGTGCTTCTATTTCTGCATCTTCCCTTAGCTAGCTGAAACCCACATTTGAATCACAGGGTGTTTGATGTTCTGCTAATAATATATCATCGTTCACAGTGTCATTTATGCACTTATTTCATTTAAATCTCCATTCCTTACAGGATTATGTTAATAGTGGGCTTTTTTTGATAGCTCATTTAAACATTGAGAGAAATAAGGTCCTCCTGAATGCGTTCTGTTCACATGGGCTGGCAGATATGGCAAACATTTTGATAAGAACTGAAGTGTGACACATGAATTCTGGAAGCCAAATGGCTGATTTGCAAGTTATCAGTGCCATTTCAGTCAGATCCTTAATGAAAGGAATGTGCTGTGGTAGTTCTTAATGGTACCAAAAGACACAGAGATGCTCCTGGAAGGATCAAGCAATACTCACCAAGGCTGGTGTTTTGTGCAGAACGGAAATAAAACCAGAGATTATATAGATAGCAGGAAGATAGTTTTACCCAAATAAATGATATAATCTGAATGTATATGGAAAAGTCTGACATTTAACCTTGAAATATCCAACTAATCTAATGTTAACCTTTCTGATGTTGTAAAAGGGCAAAATATGTCTTGTCTTTTTATTTTTTTTTTAATTGCTGTTGAAAGTAGTACTACTTTGTTATAAATAAGTTCAATTCATTCCTTCATCTCCTACATAGTTTGCATTTTCCAGGAAAAGTGGAAAGTGCCTTACCTTAATTTACAAAAGTCAAGGCTCCGCAGACGACCTCTTTGCTTGGATAGGACCATTTAGCAATCTTGGTATAACACATATCTCCATGAGACAAAAATCAGTGAAAGATTTAATCTGACTAGCATCATTTATCTGTTAAGAAAACTTTTCATTTGAGCTTACTGTAATTTTTCAAAAGCTGTGAATTTTCAGGATAAAGATCTGTGGAAAAAACAAAACAAAACAAAACAAAACAAAAACCAACATGCCAACATATTTAAAATTATGCTCCTATGTTCTTATTACTGTGTGGGGTCTTTGAAGTGATTTTAAAACGGCAACATGACTCTGTTTCTATGACGGTATATATAGGCATTGGCTCTGATTCACACATCCTTAATTCCACCCAGTTCTCTCTGTGCCTGGTGTTTCCTATTGGCAGGGCACCTCATGCGGCCCAGAGCCAGTCAACAGGAAATACTAGGGGGAAGGGCTTGGATGGGTTTAAGATGCTTGAATCTGGAATTTACTTTTGTTGAAATTCTTGGCCCAGATCACCTGCCTTTCAGTCTCAGGTCTTAAGCAGAAAACCATTAAGTTCTGTTCTTCCCACTCCTCCCTCCTATCCCCTCTTCCTCTTAGCAGACAATTTTCTTGGGGCAGCAAGCTGGAGGGCAGTGATTAATATAACAGCACATATAAATGGTAGTCAAGAACATAACAATAGCTTTGCTGCTGCTATCATGAGACTGAGCCAATTAAATGCTATATTTTAATATAAACCTTTGCCAGTATTGTATTTGGTTTATTAAAGTTTCCAACAAGCCTTTAATGTTGCTACCACAGGATATTACTTTTTCTTCAGATAAAATGTAAATTTTCTGCTAAAAAGGAGTAAAAACATGCTATAAGGTAATATGTTAAACAATTTCTGCATACTTCCAAGCACTGTAAGTTAATCTTATCTTAGCATAGTAGGGGCACAGGTTTGCTATGGAGCAGGATGTGAAATGTTTATATAAACCACAGTTGAAAGAATTTCTAGGCTCAGTTCAAGAGTTTACACTTTCAAACTCATTCCACCAGTGCATTCATCATGATCCACACAATTGCTTTGTCTGAGTCCTTTAATTCTTCCACCCCTCTGGAACTGTGTATTTAAAAGCCTACCACAGGATTCCTAAACAGACAAGGTCAACTAGGTGTTGTAATTGCATCTCTTCACTTAGAAAGCCATCTGTAATCAGCTGAGCTTTAGCTCCAGAATGTTGTAAACTACAGATTCATATGAGTATTAAGGGGAAGAGGACTAGTGAATCAGTCTGTAATGCCTATTGTCAGTGAAACAAGTGATATTCCAGGAGTTATGTCTCCATCCAAACAGGAGTAACAAACACGGTACCCTTATCCAAAGACATCTTTAAGCCTGTCTGGGTAATAATCTTGCACAGACTGTGCTCTTCAAATGTCCAGCATTAGTATATAAGCTAATAAACACTGAAGTTTTTGTGCTGCCTAAATTTTATTTTATTGTTTCAAAGAGTCTTCAGGACCCATAGCCTGGCTGCTGCTGAAGGAGGTTGGACATCCTGATGTTCAACACGCCTGATGTTCAACTCAATGAAGTTGCCTGCTCCTGTGTTCTTCAAAGGTGGTTCTAAAAAACTGACAGTCGCTCAGTGAGTCCTAAGCCCTCAAAGGCAGATTCCCAAGGGACACTGTTAAGATAGTCCCTGAGTAGTTTAAATTTTACTCTTTTGAAATCCAGGGTAACAACTCTGTTGACTTATCATACCAAAATTTTAAACTCAGCCATCTTGTAATCACTGTGGCCAACACAGCCACCTACTACCACGACTCCCATGAGTCCTTCTTCATTCACAAATAACAAGTCTAGGAGGTCATCTTTCCTAGTTCGCTCACTGTGACATGGACTTCAGGAATTTCCCAGAGTTCCTTGTCACATCAATGTGGTATTCCCCATAGATGTCTGGGAAGTTGAAATCTCCCATAATGGCTATCCATCCAGAGATTTGTCATAACTGACTATAGAAGAAGTCACCACAAGATCAGAGGAACTCTCCTTCTCCCCAGATGGCATTCTTTGCTACAAGGGCACAGTGTTGTCCCAGCACCTACTTTCTAATTGGGTGCCCAAAGGACGGAAGCTATGGAAGACCTGAACCCACAAAACGTCAAACTGCTTTAATCCCAACACAACGTATTTGCTGTTCTTCAGCTCATCCCACTGTAAGAAAATAGTACTTCTACAAATGCCTGAAATATCCAGGGATCAGAGATTAACACATACACAGGGATGGTTTCAGTGTGTGTGAGCACTTTTTTCCCAGGTGCTGTTTGATTTGCATTATCTCTAGTAGCAGGAGATTTCCTCTAACAGATAAACTACCAAGATGCAATTCCTGAAATAGCTTTAAATCTTCTTAAATTAAATCAGACTAGCAATATGTTTTGAATTTTTAGACTTCTTGTTTAGTCACAGTGTTCACAAATGCAAACTCTTTTCCTGGCTGGTGCAAAATAAAAGCTTAGGGACCATAAATATCTGAAGTGGTGCTTGACTGAAGGTTTACTTAGGTTAAAAATACGTGTAAACAATTTAGGAGTCTAAAACAGAGTTCCAGAGGGCTTGAGGCACCAACGGACTGGATTTCCAAAACTAGTTCAAGTTGGTGCCCAGAAGTATTGAGAAGCTAATAGCAGGCTTTGCTTACTAACTACAATTAAAATCCATGCCTGCTGTAACCCTAGTCTTTCTGCTTTTCAGCATGCCTTGGATCTGCTAGGCAAGCTTTAGCAGAAAAATTCTACCAGGTATGCTCCTCTGTTCAAACTTGTCATTGCTTGGTAGCTATGCAGAAAATAGAGATTTATGCAATTCATGTTCACTTAGATTGCCAGTATAGTGGATTTTTACAACTCTAAGTGTCTGTGAATTGTGGCAATGGGACATAGGTAGGCACTCCTTTCGACTGCTGCAGAGGGAGTAATCTGCAGTACAGCAGTGTAGCAAAGAGGATGGTGGTGGAGGTGGTCCTACCTCCGATTATAGTTGGATTTTGTTTTAATGCCTTCCAGTTCTTGAAACAGACCAGAACAGCAACATTCATTAGTCAGTAGATTTCTGTGGTAGTGAGGTGTGTACACAGAGCTGGTGATTAACACATCTGAAAAGCTCACTTTGGCAAATTTTGCCCATAAACTTTTTTGCATCTCCTAGCATAGGTTCATCTGTATCTCTGTCACCATCTTCCTCAGTGACAGCCATCTTTCTGGGAAGGACAGATCATAAAAAGGTAAAAATGAAAGAAAAAATAAAGAGGAATTATGAAAATAATGCTCCAGTGAGCCTAGTGATTTCAACAGGGTGGGTCCACCTGCACAGAGATGTTTGCAGGACTGGAGCCAAAGTGCTAAAAGTGCAAAACCAAATTTTCCTTGCTTCTGAGTCTGCAATTGATTATGGAAACAAAAATGGCACCCAGAAAGCTGGAGGCAAATTTTAAGGGCCATAATCAAAACCAAAAGATGAACTGAGAAATATTTTCATCTGTCAAAATTTGTGTGCAGAGTTTCTGTGTTTCCTCTGCAAGATGTGATAATATTTTCCCACCTAGCAGAGGATATTGCATATATTGGTGTGAGTGCAATCAGAAGATTAAGCAAAAGGCAGGCTTAAACACAGAAGCCTGGTCAGTCAGGGAGTGAAGTAAGTGTTTTTAATATTTTATTTTTATAAGTTACCTCATAATTACAAACAGCTTCTTTTTCAAAGTTTTTAGTTCACATTTGACCTACTGACTTGCACAGTTTTGTGGTTTTGTTTTGGGGTGTTCTTTTTAATTTTCCTCCAAAATGTAAACTCAATTTTTCTTTTACTTGTATTTTTATAGAATCATGTAATTAAGCAAGAATGTGGTGACTTGCTATTAAACATTATTTAAAGACTGGCAAAAGCAGAAAGCTTTTTTTTTTTAAAAAAAAAAAGAAAATCAAGTGAGCTTGCACTGGTTTAAAAGAGACACAGTATCTAATTCTGAAAATCCTACCAGCTGCAAACCTATATTTTTAGATAAAACTTTTGACATATTCACCCTTAATTTGCAAAATTAGTTCCTGATCTCCTGATAAAGTTTGTTTGGTTTTTTTACATCCCTGCCTGAAACACCATATAAACAGATTGTGGAATAACTGAAAATCTTGGTTCAATATTGGTTTGAAATCTTAAGATCAAGTTTTATATATCCTAGGATTAAAAGAAGTTTGAGAGACTATAATAATAAAAGTTACTTTTGCAAAAGTCATGTTTGTTTTGAGCTGTCTGGTGTTCCACAATTTTCTTATGTAGTCCTAAATAATTTAATTTTTTCACTGCAATAGAAAGACAAAGGAGATAACAAGACTCTGTTACAGACTTTCAGTGTAAAGTAATGACAGCCACTAGAACAACATAACCAGAAAAGGACTGAAAGCTCTGATTTTCAATTTTCAGATTTTCTAGTGATTTTAGATATTCAGTGTATTAATTAAAAATATTTCATTTAGTTTTACAGCAAAATATTGCTTTTCTGGGTGTTCCTTAAGTAATGAAAAGGATTTTACTATGAGCTTGGTATATTCATTAAGCTCGGTTTTCTTCTTTCAAATACAGACAGGAATAAACTAATTGTTTTGGGGTTGCTTTTCCTTTCAGTATTTTCAAATTCAAGAGCTCAGTTCTGATCTTATCTTTGGATGCCCTGCCCTACCAAAGTCACTGAGGTTAAGTCTGTGTAAATGAAAGCATTTCTTTGGGCTACATGAATATCTTTGAATTAAACACAGTAAGACAACTATGTTCATTTACAGCCTGCATAATGAAGTCACCTTCCACGGGGATCTCTCAGGTTGTAATTCAGCATACAATCTGGCTTGACTTCTTTTAATAATATGCATAGGATAAATGTTGCCTTATCACAGACATAACTCAAAATTCTTAGTTAACCAAAGGAGATTTGCTCATGTAAGAAATTTATTGCCAAATATCTAGAGTCTTAAAATATGCTTTTACTTCAGTGAATGTGCTGAAATATGAACATTTAATAGTTTATGTGTTTACTGTGTAGAAGAATTTTAAATGGCTTGCTCCTTTTTTCCTGATATAGAGGTTCTAATGGGCATTCTTGCTCACCCTGACGAGATTATCTAACACATAAATATCCTATATATCTTTTTTGAAATATTTGGAGGAAGTTTGTGCTGTTTTCAAAGAATATTTTACTCTATGTAGTGATAAATTGAAAAATCTCTTACATTTTCTATTTAATTTTTCAGTCTGGGTGTGAATAGCACCTACATGGTAACTGATTATATTGTATTTATGCATCTGAAAAGATCTTATTTTACTATACTGTCCATTTTTCAGATTATTCTTTTATTACCAACTTTTCTTTCTATTCCAGATTTCCCCTGATTGAATGACCTGAGTCTTTTGGTTTGTAAATTCGCTGCTCCCTGGCAGCATACAAATATTTTCATATTCCAAAAAATTTACAGTTTTTCTAGAGTGTTGGCTAAAGGTCAGCAACTGGATTCAGCGTGTATTACATCTATCACATAGTCCATGTTAGGGCTGATTTTAAAAAAAGCTTTTTTTTATCATTCTACAGTATCTGTTAGTTCATCTAGTATTAAATACATTTATTTTAATCTAGTAAGGGCTTTGTACTCCAGTTTGCTGTAATTAGTGGAAACCAGTTAATGCAAAGCAATGTCCAGTATATTTTAGCACAGCTAAATCTGGTCATCTATATATACTTTGCATGTCACCTTCAGTAATCTGTAAATTATGTATTGTACATATCCCTTAAAACAAAGCACTGTTACAATAGAATCTCCTGAAAATAATTTTCTAGTGATTTCTGGAGCTGCCAGAGTATTTATTACCTGCAGATTTTCAGACACCAGAACAATAAGAATTTGAGGTAAACCAGGATACCTAATTTCCTGACCGGTGATCATTTCTCTTGTTTCAGATAGATTAAAAATATTCATTGTTTTTGTTTATCTCCTGTTACTGTAAGAGCTATTTGAGAATAGGAGAAGAATCAGTCACTCTGGAGACTGGTAAATGAGTCATAGATTAGTATTTCTGGTCTGCTGTTGGAAGCAATCCCTTGGCCCAAGTCTCTTGGATGTCAAGACTGGTAGGCAAGAAGTTGTTTGTATAGAACATGTTACACAGTTCTCAGTGCCTCTAGATCCTGTGACTGTCAAGCTTCTGCCTCTATGTCTCTTGCAGGCTTTTCCTGCCCAGGAAGGAAGACTCAGACCAGTATGCACCCTAGTGCCTATTTGTGGCTAACAAACCCAAAGCACAGGTCAGTTAATGTCCAACCAAATGTTTGGTTCACCATCCTTGAAACACCTTCCTCATGGCCCATGTTTACACAGGGCCCATGTTCACACACGGCCCATGTTATTTCTACATGTTTGAAAAAGGGCACACTATTTTTTCACATTCTCAGTATGAGCACACAATCGGTATTATCATATAATCACAGAATGGTTAGGGTTGGAAGGAACATTTAAAGATTGCCTAGTCCAACCCCTCTGTCATGGGCAGGGACATCTTTCACAGCATTAGGTTGCTTAAAACCCTGTCGAAAGTGGCCTTGAACACTTCCAAGAATGGAGCATCCACAACTTCTCTGAGTAACCTGTTCACACAACCACCGATGTCTCTGAGGTAATGAACTCTTTTGCACTGTTGGCTGAGGAAGGAGGAGATTCCTACCTTTGAGAGCATGTTACCTCCCTTTGCATAGGTAGCACCTCCTACCTTTGGGCAGAGAAGAGATTCAGAGCAGCCCTGCAGAGAAGGACTTGGGGGTGTTTGTTGATGAGAAAATGAACATGAGCCAGCTTCAGTTCTGCTGCACTCGCAGCCCAGAAAGCCAACTGTACCCTGTGCTGCATCAAAAGCAGCATGACCAGCAGGTCGAAGGAGGTGATCCTGCCCCTCTACTCTGCTGAGACCTCACTTGGAGTATTGTGTGCAGTTCTGGTGTCCTCAACATAAAAAGGACATGGAGCTGTTGGAACAAGTC
>WYDI02000252.1:0-12303 GCA_009867235.2 Psittacus erithacus
TCCCAGGGCAGAGCATGAGGCTCAGAAAGTCCTTGGTCAGTCTAAACATTCCAAGCAGTGGCTAAAAACATCAGCACTGTTCCCAGGCTGAAAGTCAAAAACACAGTGCTGCACCAGCTACTGAAAAGGAGAAAAATGACTGCTACTGCTGAACCCAGGACAGCATATCAACACCTTTTATAGTACTCTACTTTTTCAACCTCATTTTTCATAATTTAAAAAAACTTAACAGTAAATTTGCATATATCTATCTGCATGTGTCAGTACCACAGTATTTCATGAAATTCTCAAAGCATTCATAAGCCATTTATCACAAAGCAGAAGTACCTGTTTGGTATCTCACAAACTACTTCCCCAATGCCAAATATATATATACATATATATATATACACATATATATATAATTTATACTTCAAAAACAGAGAATTATTTTCTTACATCTTTTATTAAAAAGTCATTCTTTAATTGTAAATAAATGCTGTAGGAGAGTTGTATTTTTCGCCCCTATTTATACATGCTTGTAATATCTTAAGTCAAAACTTAAAAACCTTAAGCAAATCTTAAGCCCTACATGAACTCCCTTTACAGTTTGTACAGGGTCTTTAGGAAAGTATTTCCTTTAATATTGAAAACTGTATTCTACAGTACTGTTCATGTAGCAGAAGTTTCTGTGCCATCCGATAGAATGAGGCCACATAAGCGTGATTAACAGAAATTATAGAAAGGATAGTGTTTGAAACAAAAGACTTAAAATTTGACATCCAGCAGAGTTTGAGGCAGCATAGTGTTGATGAGATCAAGTTATAAAGTTTTCAGATTTGAAAGGTACCGGTTAATTTTAAACTACTTTTATAAAGCAGCACCCACTGAAAGACAGATCCATTATGAGAATAAGTACTCTAGTATTAGCACCAAATGCCCCTTCGCATACCAAAACAAACGTACATACTGTATAAATATTAACAGACATGAAGTAAAAGGTTTAAATAAAACCTGTGCCAGAACATTTTCCTTCCTTTTTTTTTTTTTTTTTTTTTTAAACAATTACCTACAGAGAGCAGGAACTGTGTTGATTTGTTATATAAAGTAATTCATAACACTATCCAAGCAAATGTCAAAATATATGGGCATTAAAACCAAGAATTTTACAGACAATGTACATTCCAGGGTACACACAGATGCTGGTGCACAGAGGTCTCAGGTGGTCGGGCAAACATCTGACCCACTCTCATGTACAGCTAATGCAGTGCTCAGCTGACCATGTAAATGGGCAGGCAACATTTATGTTTACACACAAATGATGAAACACAGGCATAACTGCATATGGAAAAATGAAAGTAACACACAGAGGAAATAAATCTGTAATACTGTACTATTACCAAATCTAAAGTTTTCAATTAATTGATGTATTTAAAAAAGAGATGACAAAAAAAAAAGATGAAAGACAAAAACAGCAAAGAGGCCACTTCGCAGAGGTAACAAACTGGATTCCTATTATTGGTAATACTGGCAAGGTACAAAATCAAGTTGGTATGCAAACCTTAGCAAACTTCTTCAAGCAACAGGGAACAATTACCCAGATATTTAATGTTAACACAGTGAGAAATAACAAAAGGACAGGCAACTACGTGCTAGATGGTACATTATTACTGAACTTGGCAGAAATGCTAAGTACAAATGAGGGAAATGCTCAACAATCTTATTAATTCTTAAGATTAACTAACTACTTGAGAATTTCAATGAGAGTTTAGAGCAAATGTTAAAGCTAGCTGTTCAAAATGGTGCTTCAGGCTGGAGCAGGGATCACATGAGAAGGAAGGAGCAGCAGAGATCAAGTGTGATGGATTGACCACAGCCCCCAGTCTGCATCCCCTTGTGCTGGAGGGTGAGGTGGAAATGAAGTTATTTTTTCCCAAAGTTCAGTCTATGTTGCCTGTGACAGTAACTGGTGATTTATTAAAGAAGCAATCTCCCCATCTTTGTCTCAACCCATGATCTTTTCCACTTTATTTATTCTCCTTGTGCTGTTGCAGGGAGTGCATAAGGAGTGGGATGGGGGCCTGGCCAAGGTCAACCCACTACAGTTGCTGAAAAACTAAAGAGTAGCAGTTTAGACAGCACTAGCTAACTGCAGCTAGATAACGCATATACTGTTTTATTAAATCCCTGTGGAGACAGGCTCTGTGATTTCTTCCATCATTACCAGCTTAACAGATCAAGCACAAGCAGATTTAAAACACTATATGCACATACTCTTCCTCTGCAGACAAGAAAGAAAAAACAAACAACTGACCTGTGCTCTATTTCCTGCTAAGACTTTGCAAGAAGAAAGTCAGTGTAAGTAAGTTGCCCCATTAAAACCCAAAATGGTTTATAAATAAATAAATAGTATCCATATTTTGTGAACTGAACAAAGAGAAACTTAACATGAAAGAGCAAAAGTTTTGTTTTTTTTTTTTTTTTTGTAAAACAGATAGGATTAATTCCATCTGTAGATGATGCTGTAAGAAATTAGAGGTGCAAAGTATCCAAAGTCATGGTTTACATCTCGACAAAGAGACATTGCTCTTAACTATTCCTTTTACTGCCTATTTTTCACCATGCCCAAGCACAAGGTTTTTATTTACTCTGGTAGTAGGACAGTTACAAAATGCATCAGAACTCATCAGTAACATTTTTCTTGAAACATGTAGTTTGACACTGATTCTGCTTCACCCTTCTTTCCATAATTTCCAACAGAATCTTCCCCATCCTTGCAAGTTTACAATGTTTAAAATTCATAAAGCACATTCTCTTTCCCCCAACACACTTGAGTTTTGATTTTTTTCTACTTATACGTAGCTTACATTTCTCTAAATCAAACTCCACCCTTTCATTTTTGCTTTTCTTAAGTGTCTTCTATTTATTTGCCAGTTAATAGCTCCTAATATTATTCCTGATGTAAAAGGTCAACCCAATTCTCTCCTGTACAGAATAGAAACATCAGAGCATGAAACAGCTAAATAGCACAGCCTCCTAAGTCTTCACCCAGCTCACACCAAGAGTCACACATTAGCATCTGACTTTCAGGAAGATTTTGATGCATATTCAGCACTGATGCATGAACTCTCTTAAAAGGCATCTACACAGATATGTAGTAAGAGACATCAGACTTTTCCACAGCTGCATTATTAAATATATCTGTATATTCTTTGTAGCTTTCAGTGTTTTATTTTGATAAACATTAAACTTGATGTCCTAGCTCAGTGACAAGGATAGATCACTTCAGAATAAGTGAATTCCTTAACTAATTAGTTGTGAAAAGCCTTAGTTTTTATCCCCTAATGAAAACCAAAGTTTTCTTATCATCTAGCAGTTAACTGCAGGTAAGGAATAATGCTAAGATTAAAATAAAAACAACAACAAAACAAAAAAAAAAGCAAACAAACAAAAACATACGCACACAAAAAAGTAATAATCCTGAAATAAAATATGCCTGCTGTAACATATCAATGTGGCAAGATCAGTTTCCTGAGCAAATTATTTTCTCTCACTTCCTTGCTCCCTGAAAAACTGGCTTCTATCTGAAGTGTGAAACCTGCAATTTTCAGCAGGCTTGTCTCTGACTCCTGCAAATCCTCTTTCCTCAAAACAAGTATTAACAATCAAAACATCTCCATTTTGAGAGCACACTGTAGTAACTTCCCTGCCTGCAAGTGTGCTCCTCAGTTACTAGGCCACAATTATGTGATCTTTGGGTGAAAAATAATAGTTCAGAAAGTTCTGAATTTCATATGAAATGAGATTTATGTGTACAGAAGTGAATTCAACTTTGTGGTTTGCTGATGAGGAAGGGGGGACTGATATATATCTCACTGTAGTAAGAAGCAATGAGATGTTTACATAGATTCACAGAAGAAGATCAGGAGAAAAGAAGTCTTCCCCATAAAGTTAAAGGAAGGGGTTACCTTTACTTCATGGCAATGTCAATGACATGAGGTAGATAGTCAAAGTACTTATGTGCATTAGCCTTAAGCTCATGACTAGGTAATCTTTTTATTTAATTTTTAATAATGACTCTATAACGTTACAGTCCCCAGTTAGGTTTCAGGCAGCCTTTATGAGACAGTGGACAATGAAAATGCAGAAATAGGCTTGCAGCTGGAAGTAGACTCCAAATAGAAGTTCTGAATCACCTATGTTAATTCACAGAAAACCTAGATTCCCCCCACTCTAGTATTTATGCTTATTTTGCTCTTCATATTCCTGTGATCATTTTACAGAGGGCCCTTTTCATGTATTTCTTTAATTTGCAAGAGCGAGAAAAGTAGAGGCTATCAATAAACCTTCAAAAGCTATTAACTTTTACTTCTTGCAAGAAGAATCTTCTTTTCAAAAGAAAAAAAAAAAAAACACCAATGAATAAATTAAATATACTCCAGGTAAACCTCCATCTCCTTGGGTTAAAAAGAAAAAAATCCTCAAACTATTATAGCCTACTCTTCCTCTTTCTCCTTACATTACCCAACACAGTTAATATCTGCCACCAAGGACAGAGAAAAAGCAGTATTAAAGAAATTATGAAGAACTGGAGACAATATAAAGCTTTATAATTTTAATGCTCTCACTATCAGTTCAGTTTCATGCCTTAAGTAGTATATCTAGACTTAAATGTAAAGATACTATAATCCCATTTAAGATTTATTGCTTGATGCACGCACAAAATATGTAATATCATTATATCCTGATTTGTCTACCAGTCAGCTGCTTTCATTCACAAGAATTAAAAAACAATGTTACACAAGAGTTCTCCAAAATTTCTTTAAAAGGCTATGCTTCAGAGTATCATTACACATACTACAGTTGCTGTATTATTCCCCTTCAAATTTTTGAAGGTTTGTTTCAATTTCTTCACAGAAAGTCAAAATGAAAGGAGAAAAAAGTATCAGGATCACCAGTTTCAACTTTGCTGCATATCTCACTGCCAATGCACCACAACTGAAATACAAGTCAAGACAAGACTCTGAATTTACCACAAAGATTAGAAACAACAGCAAAAAACACACAACATGAAGACAAGAGAATTTTTTCTGGAGAATGCAACATTTTTTCTTCCCCCCCTCCCCCTCCCCAAGACCAAGACTTATTAAAATAACAATGTAAATAAAGGCAGAGTACACACTCATTTGAACAGAAACTCAGCTTAACAGAGTGCAATAGCTCTTCAGTTTTGTACAGACAATGGAAATTCATATGACGAGAAAAGGTGTCCTGCCCTCCATCCTGTACTTGACAATGCCAAAAGCACTGTCTGACACCCAGGTCATGTAACTGGGATTCTCCCATTTTCCACACCCATGGAGGCCAAGTAAGAGGGAGACAGCTTGACAAGGCAGTACAGAATAAGGCCAATTCAGCAAGGTAAATAAAAACAGTACTGGGTCAGAGACAGAATTAGCATCACAGGTGACACACACATTACCAATATTCACATCTAGGATCCTACTTACGTGATACTAGGGTTACTTATGACTCATTCCATAACAACAAGAAAACGCTTGTCAATTAAAATTTAAAAAAAAAAAATAAAAAACAAACAAACAAACAAAAAACTAAAACAACAACAACAAAAAAAGAAAATAAGAAAAGTTTTTAAATTATGCTAGTATTTAGAGCAAAGTTTATGAAGAAGTTTTGACAGAAAATTATTCCTCAGGCTATAAGCAGCTACAAAAATTCTGCTTCCCATACTAACATTTTACATATGAATAAACATGAAAAATATACACTTTAGAAGGGTTTTAATTCCTAGTTCTCTCCTGCATAACACCAGCTCTCTGTGGATTTGCGTTTGTACTGATGGAAAGAAAGAAAACATGATGATACACCAGTTTCTGAGGTATGATAATTTAAGTCTTTTCACCCTGTTCTTTCTTGTGATGGATCTTTAGCAAATACATAGGCTTTAAGCACTCCAAAACCTAAGACGGGAAAATGTCAGCAACTGAAATTTGTAATGCAAGCTTGCAGCATCTGTACAAAAGAGTGTTTATCTTACGACATGCTCCTTTGAACAGTCTCTTCTAACAAAACATTCAGAAAATGACATTTGATATGGTGCATCAGGCAAGCTTATGAAAGGACAACGTCACTGTGTAGTAAGCTGCATTCAAGTAACCAAAAGGCACAAGGAACAGTTTCATATTTGCTTGGGAATTAAACAAGGCACTTGGTCATGAATTTGTAACATCAGTGTCCATGAATGGATGGCTAAGATGGAAGTAACAACAGCTCCGACTTGTCTGAAATTCTATTGTAAACACACAAAAATCGCATGGGTGGTGGCATGGTGAATGTAAGGATACTTCTCAGGTCACCCAGCGGCTGATCTGGCTGCTCAAGGAGCAGTATACATTGGTGAGCTATCTAACTAGAAGAAAATGCAAAATTTCCATGAAGCTTCCAACTCTAGAATAATATCAATTCAGTATTAAGTTATCTGATTGGGATAGCAAATAACTCGGTACTACTCATGCCTGCACAGCCTAAAGGCAGTAAGATGTTCTAACATGCAGCTGCTTCTAGAGAGGCAGCTGACACTGCCAAAGTTTCTGGGAAAAATCAGTTCCATGTAGACACAGACATCCACAAACACTTAAAACAACTTCACTGTATGAAATACAGGTGTAAAAAAGAATTAAAATTCACTTTGCTTCACCATCGCTATGAACTGCTCTTCTCTTGGCTGGATAAGATGACCATTAATGCACAGACTTGTCTCTGTGCGTTCATTTTGTTCCTCTTATTTTAGTGGAAGACCTTCCATGATGGAAGACCAATGTTGGCCATGTGTGTCCACCTATCGGACTACGATGACACCATATCAACACCACTACTGAACGTAACTGAACACTCAAACACACCCTCAAGCCAACGGACATTAAGGTTTTTCAAATGCTGATTAAAGCGACACACTTTACTGAGGTTACAAGCAGACACAGATGATACCCATGTCCTCTGTGGGGTATTATTTATTTGGAAAGAAATCAAAGCCAAATTTGAAAATATTAAACTATTCTAAGACAGTTGTCTAGAAAATGTGAGCACTGAGCATTTGTGTAAGTCTTCAGTGTACCGGGCATTTGCTGTGGTGAACAAAAGTGAGTCCACAGAGAATTCACAAATGTCAGCCACGGCAACCTGAAAGCTCACTGCTGTAAAAACACACAATGCTTTTCCTCCCAGAACATGGATACACTTCTTGTCCGCCTCCATCTGTGCTCATCAGTCCCTTGCATGAGCCAAGTCTACACCCAAACCCAGCAAAAAACTACCCAGGTCTGCTGTCCCACTCTTAAGAGAGGCAAGGGGACAGCAAAATTTGATTTCTTCCCAGGTAAGGGAAATGAACTGACTCCTGGAATGGTCCAACAAGCACCAAAACCAGGTTAAGATATGAAAGGAAACTGAAGATATAGTACACACACAGACAAGGTTTATTTCCCAAAGGTGGGAAAGGTAGTCAAAAGTAACTTCCTTCAAGTATCTGGAAAGTCTTTAGAGAAAGCCAGCTCAAAAGAATAGCTGTAGGATAATTTTCTCTTCATTGACAAAAAAAAAAAAAAAAAAAACCACCCAGAAAACCAAAACCAAACGAAACAACAAACCAACAAAAAACACCACATAAAAAGAAATACCACCGGGGCGGGAAGAATAAAACAAGCCAAAAAACAACACCACCACAAAAAAAAACGAAAAAAAACAAGGGGGGAAAAAAAAACACACCCAAAAACCCCAAAAAACATACCAACAAACAAAACCTGCAAACTCTCAAACTCTTTAGGGCTTTTTAGATTTAGATTTTAACTGAGAGGGAAAACATAATTTCTGAAGCAGCATTCATATTCAGAGTGTCTTTAACACACTAATCATTCTTCCAAAAGCAACAGTATTTAAAGTACATTGAGAAGACACTTATTCCTATCAGCTTAAGACACTGAAATTGAAAACAGAAATTAAAATGGTCATTCCCTGGATGAACACATGACAGTAGAAAATAAGAATTAACAATCTGCTGAGAATACCACTCCCAAGGAATACCAATAATTAAATAAAGGCTCAAAAGCCATAATCATTACTGTATGCGGCAGCAGATTACAATTCTTATTACAGACCTTTCAGAAGAGGAAATTATATGCCCTGTATTTCTTGAAAGCAATCTTGGAATTTATTTAAAGCATGGGAAGCTTATAAAATAGTTTCATTAGACTTTTTTTTTTTTTTTTGGTAACTGGAAGAATAATAATTCCTGTATTTCAGACTCCTTCTTCTTGGCACTAAATAATAATTTTTCTGGCTCTGAAAATAATTTTCCTCAGAACACTGCTTTATACAAAAGCAACCTGAAGAATCATCATATTTTTTCAGGTTTTGCTCTTTTTATAGGTGTAGGACCTACACATAAGAAGCTGTAGAGCCCTTGATTAAATGCTCAACACGAATTAAGAATCAACTACTGGCAAGAGTTATCACTGATGAGAGTCCTGAAAAACAATATAGCATGATATCCAAATAGCGGAAATAATACCTACTATATGCTCAGAAGATAGATTTACTAGCAAATTGTTACCTATTCTTCAAAATATTACCCAGCCTCCCCTCTAAAGTACATACCTTACTTTGTAGTGATTCACATTCCAGCTGAAAACCAGGAGTCATGTCTTTATCAATACAACTGCTGTACTATTTAATGGATTTAAGTACTTGCTTAAGAGGGGGAAAAAAAAAAAAAAAAACCACACCAAAAAAAACACACCAACCTTGAAGTTTAGTATTTCCAAGGAAGTCTTCAATCTGTCTTCAGACTACCAACTACACATGGTTATATTTGTAAAATAACATCTTAAGCAATGTAACAAGAGTGATACATTAACACTGAATGCCCCATAAAGCTCTGAATTTTATATGGAAAGAAAAAGTCTGAAAAAAAGGAACATCTACAGACAGTTACTTCTGGAATTTTTTGGATTTTCCAATGCCTGTGATGTTTGTCTTACAAGCGCAATGCATCTCTATGATAATAATAATAATAATAATAATATAATACCACCTAAAGAGAAAACTCAAAATCCATGGATCCTACATATAAGAGGGGGGAAAAAAAAACAAAAAAAAAACAAAAAAAAAAAAAAAAACACACCACAAAAAAACCACTGAATAATCCTATCCAAGAATACGATGATTCATAATCCATCATATTAAAAACTGTGGAAACAAGATTAAAACCCCTAAATATCAACTGTGCAACAGAAAGAATTCATACAGGCAATAAACCCAACAAAAAATCTACAAAAAATCCACCCAAAACACAGTCTTGGTACTCTAGAGAGGCTTAAAAAAAACATTAGAAACTTGAATTCAGAAATTAGAATTCTTTTTTCTCCCAGATGCTAGAGTTCACAGTTAAAACAGACAAATGGATTTTATGGTGCGTGAGAACTCTGGTCATGCCTCATCTCTTGCTGACAGCCCTCCATTCCACAGGCATCAACTACTCTTCTCTCCCAAATCCTTAGACTGATTAGCATTAATACATTACATCCAGAGTAATGGTTATAACCTGTACTTAGTCTGATGTTTGATGCATCTCCATCAAGCATGATGGAGGCTAGGATGCCTAACAGGTCATCATATTTTCCATGTGAATTAGTTGTTTTAAAATAAATGAATAGATAAATAAGCAAGCTCTCCCTATAAACCCTTGTTTCTCAAATTATATTAGCAGCTCAATTGGTTTTACACTCTAATACACACCATCTTTCTTCCACAGGGAAATACTTCTGAGATGGATGGAAACAACCCTGTCTATTATAAAAATCACTCATGCTAACTTACTAGCATTTTTTTAATAGAGTTTTGAAAGAAATAATTGGTCTCAGCATTCAGCAATGGGAAGAACAGCAAGGAAAAAAAGTGCATCTAAATGAGGACTACTGTTCTAGAGAAAATCTTAAGTTCACAGTTATTAATGGGGTTTGGTGTTTTTTCTTGGGTTTTGGGGGATTTTTATCTTGTTCGCAGAAAATATCTCAGTTTATGAAGATCAGCATCTTTCCTCTTGACACCACAGTTTCCAAGTAATAAAAATTTGAAACAGCTTTTTGTTTCCAAATAGCTAGTTTATACATGCTAATGCTATTTAAATCCTCTATTTTGAACACTGAAGTTCACAATACCAACAAAATACACTAGGCAAATTCATCCAAGCCCATAAAACATTCCTCTGTCTGCCTGAGGTTACCAGGTAATGCTTGACACCAACTAATATGATAATCTAAAATTCTGAAAACCTCAAAACTTAGAACTCTATCAAAAGATGACAGATAAGAACCATTTCAGGCAACTTATAAACTTCAAACACTAATATTCATTAGTCAAACACCGCACTTAATAATCGGGACTAGGAATTGAACCCATGCTCCAAATGTAATTTCACTCAAATTTTTCTGTGATTACTTCACATTTTGTTTCTTCTAATGCCACAATACAAACACCAGAGTACCAAGTCATGCAAGGAGCTATTTAATTTTCTGGGGTTTTTTAAACTGCAATTAAGCTTTTAAATAAAGTTTTTGTGCTTGTACTTCCTAAAGGAATGCATAATTTAACCTGAGCTAAGAACATAATTACAGTCTCTAAAACTTTTCTTTCAAAATTAGAATTTTCTGAAACCATAAAGGAAAACTGAAGTTGTTAAAAATTGTGAATCGTAGTACTGTCTTCAAATGTTCTGAATGTCCAAATAAGGTACACAAAGTATCAAGAAGTAGCTCAGAAAATGAAGATTAATCATATAGCACTGTCTTCCAACACTAAACTTTTTTAAAAACATCTCTTTCTATGAAGAAAATATTAAAAAATAAGAAAATAAGCACAATTGTTCAGTACTACAAAGTAGATTTTAAAAAAAGATAAAATGTTTATTTCCACTTACATTTTACCTGCCAATCCTCCTGAGATTGAACAAGGGCTAACCAGAATCCATTCCCCACACAGAATGGAAATCCACAGCAAACAGGGGAAGAAAAATAAACTTAAAATCTTTCCAACAAAAAAAAAGATAAAAATACCCCATAAAGTCTGTGTATTATTAGCTGACAGGTTCCTTTCTCATATATAAAAGACACACAACTTTGTCTGGCATTTAGGTACATAGAGGTATTTCAGAGGGGAGGAAAGGGGAAGATCGTGGTAGTAGATCCCAGAACACTTATGACTCTGGTAAGACACAGTTATTAAGCACTCAGTTCCAGAATTCAAGTACTGTTTTAGCTATCTCCAACCTCAATCTCTCTTACTGCAATTTAAGATTATTACTGCTTAACCTACCACCAGCCAACATGAAGATTAGGTTACCACCTTCTTTGCACCAACCTTTTAATTTCTGAAAATTTCAATTTCCTTTTTCTGTCCTGTAGGAAAGGCAATCCTAATTTCTTCAGTATTTCCAGAGAGTATATGATGCTATCTAGCCTTCTGTCATTTCTGTTGCTTCCCTCTGAGCTTTCCCAAAATGGGTATTCTCCTTCCATGCTCTAAAGTGGCTACAACTTCCTAGTTCCCATTCTTCTAACTACACTAAGAAAAACATACATATGGCTGCCCTCTTCACAACACTGTAACAATGTGGATTCACATTTAATTAGCAATTCACAGGAATCACAAAAGACATTTGTGCATATCTATCACTTCATCTTGCCCTCATGCTGCTAATCATTCCACCCATGTATAGTTGCAAGATGGCACAGTTTCACCAAATAATTTCTTTTCCATTGTTTTTCAATTCTTCTTGATTAGTTGTACCCCAATCCATCATAATCTCTTTGAACCCCAGATTACCCTCAAGTAGGCTGGGAGACTCAGTAACCTGGAAATTCTCAGCAAGTCAAAAGGACACTTCTGTTCCATCATCCACAGCACTGATGAAAACGCTAACAATGACTGGACACTACGAGTATTTTCCAACCCCCACTTTTCAAGAAGAGGAAAGTGGATGACCCAGGGAATCACAGACCAGTCTGTCTCACCTCTGTGCCTGGCAAAATCTTGGAGCAGATTCTCCTGGAAGGCATGCTAAGGCGCATGAAAAAACAACAAGGTGCTTGGTGACAGCCAGCATGGCTTCACTAAGGGGAATCCTGCCTGACCAATTTGGAGGCCTTCTATGATGGGGCTACAGAACAGGGGCAGAGCAGTTGATGTCATCTACCTGGACTTGTGCAAAGCATTTGACACTGTCCCACATGACATCCTTGTCTCTAAATT
>WYDI02000253.1:9264-30439 GCA_009867235.2 Psittacus erithacus
TTGCTAGAGGAATTAAGAGCTGAGCAACTGCATCCATAGGAACCTCAGTTCTTCCCTTATCCCCTTGCACATGGAAGTTAATTGCGTTTCCAACTGACACATCAAGCTGTCCTGCCATGGTCTGCAGTGAAGCCAGCGTGCAGTGGTTGCTCTGGGACATAAACCTCACCTCTGGTGGCTCACTCTCTTGGGGGGGATAATGTCTTCCCTAGGGCTGTTTGTGTTATGGTCTGCTCTTAGGAGCCCAGGGCTCAAGCTGAGTGTCTTGCCAGGTCTTTATGGGTATCTCTTGAAGGTGAGACTTGTCAGGCTTAAGCAATGGATGAGATTTTGTTAATGGGTGCTCGGCAGCCACTGTGCAGATGCTTAAGGGTATAAATTTTTTAAGAGCATAATGGATGTTAAGCTCTCAAACAGAAATCCTAACTCTCTCCAGCCTGTGTTTCCCAAGGTATTGGCGGCCCGCTTAAAATGAGAGCAAGTGAAATGAAAGAAAAGGCTTTTAGATGGCGCAGAGCTTCTGCGGAGCTTCTGCTTCCTTTGTGTGTCTGAGTTAGCACTCAGAGCTTTGGGATGCTGAGGATCAGGTCAGCTGGGTCTTAATCCCTGCTAGGTGCTTTGAGGACCCACTTTGGAGAACGGAGTTAAGGGTTTTACCCCCACATATGTAAGATTGGTTGAGCAGAAAGAGCAGTGCCAGGCTCTAAAGCCTCCAGAAGACTTACTGATGGCAACCAAAGATGCTGGACCAAACCTGCCCAAAGGCTCTCTGGATGCAGCGCAGACAACAGGATCCGCATGCGGGAGATGGACCAGTGCCTTCCCCTCTCCAGCAAGGGGAGCAGGAAAACGTGGACAGAGCAGCTCTGCCCAAAGCACTGCAGGGAGGTGATGATGGAGCTGGGAAGTGCACAGAGGAGCCTTTCCTGGGGAAGTGGGTTTGCCTCCTCCCTGGCCTGTGTTGCACCAGGAGCAGCAGGAAGGAGCTGCTCTTCTCTGCCTGGTGCAGCGCCCCAGGCCTGGGAAATGCAAGGAGCTGGCTCCATCCTTCCCCAGCTGCTGGGAAGCAGAGCCACTCCTCCTCTCCTTGCCGACACAGCAAGGAGGGAAGGAGGTGGAGGAGCGCGGTGCTGGCATGGGCAGCGCTGCCGAGGGTGCCGGGAAGCCGACAGCCCAAGACTTGTTTGCTGCTGCTCTCTCCTCCCGCCAGCGGAGCAGGGAGGATGGTGGCTCCAGCAGCGCCGAGCTCCTGCTTGTCTCCTCCTGCCCAGGGAGCTGGCTCAGGAAAAGCGGGAGCAGCCCCAATCCGTGCGCAACCCCAGGGGCAGCGGGTGGATGTGAGCGCTGGCACCAGTGATGCTGCATCGCTCCTGCCAGCTCCCTCCCCAGTCTGGCTGGGAAAGCTCCTGCCTTCCCCTTGAGGTCAGCTCTGCTGTGGCTCTGCTCCCCGAGGTCAGCCTGTACCTGCTGAGGGTTCAACCCTCTTTTATAGAGCTGTGTGACCTGCAGATGCCCTCCTTTGGGCTGCGGTAGCAGTGCTTGCAGATGAGCAATGCCAGTGCCTTCAGGAGGCTGATTTGGGGTGCTGAGTGGCTTGTGCCAGGTCTTTCTGCTCTTTAATGCTCCATTGGGGTTTGGGGCAGGAGTTGACCTGCTCTGAGGTGATGGGTCCTGGAACATACCATGTTGGAAGAAGAAAAGTGAAAGGTTTGGGAATGATGAGGGGAAAGTGACTCCTTGCAGTATGGGTTAATGCAGAAACAATACCTGCTGCCTCCTCAGTTCAGCCTAAGCCTGTGCCTTGGTCCTGGGAGTGATTGGAGTGTAATTATGGAAATGGGAAAAACATGTTTTTCTGATAGAGACTGGATCTGCTCAAAGGGCTGCTGTTTATGGAGTCCAAGTGCATCCAGCCCAAAGGCAGCTCTGGCTTCCGTGCCCTCCTTGCTCCCCAGCCCTGGGTCGCATCACAGCTAACCCAAGCACACAAAGCTCTATCTCCTCCTCCCTGCAAGGATCAGGGCCCTTGCTGCTCCTCGAAAACACAAGGTGTGGCTGCAGCAGGAGCCTCTGGCAGGAGGCTGGCACAAGATGTGAGCAGATCCTGGTGCCCCCTTCCTCTGCTTTGCACATCTGGATTTCCTTCCCTTCTCCAGCCTGCTCCAAGCGCTGCTCAGGCTGGGAGAGTGTTTATGGGTGATTGCTTGTGGAGCAATGGGGTGGGATAATGCTCCCACATCATCAGTTTCCATGTTCTCTGGGGTCTCAGCTGCCCTGGCTGCTGCTGCCTCTTGGGGCAGGAGAGGAGGGACCGGGCAGGAGCCTCTGCACGGGGCTCTTCGTGGCTCTCCAGATGGAGTTTGTGCCCTGGGGGTTTTGGTCATCTGCTGCTTTGCTGCCCAGATAATCCTGGAGGCTCTTTTGGGCTGCTTCCCTGCTGTTACCATTGAATTTCCCCAAACCTCCATGCTCCCTCTGTTACCCCTGAAGATGGATGCAGATGATCCCCCTGCTGCCATGTGTGTGCTCTGTGCTAGCTTGGCTCTCTCTTCCCGGGCAGCTGGTGGGTTATTTTTGGTTCTGGAGCAGCCCAGATCTGGTTTCTGCTGGGGTGAGCCCCTGCCCAGCGCAGCTCCTGCATCCCCGGGGCTTCAGCAGGTGGGATGCTCCTGGATGTCACCCAGAGCTCACAGGGATGCTCTGGTGCCCAGTGGCTGGTCTGGCATTCCTGTGGAACGGCTGCAGGGGAGGTGATGCTGCCCATGTCTGCGGGGACTCACCTGGGTGTATGAGCCCAGGAAACACGATCTCTGGGCCTCTGGGGGAGAGGGACAGGCAGGAGCAGCTGGTGCTGTCGCAAGGCTCGAAACCCAAGCCAGCGCCTCATCACGTGTGTGCCCCTGGCTCACAGGCAGGAGGGAGGGATGGCAGCCCCCTTCCTGCAGCTCCTGGCCTGGGTCCTGCCATGGAAACCCCTCTGGAGAGGGTGAAGGGTTTGCTGGGGAGATGCTGGAGACCTCCGGCTCTGGCTGTGCTTGGGAAGGGCTCACAGTGGGAAATGCGGCTGCCCCACTGAAGGACATCCCTCCTTTCAATCCCTGCTGCAACTCCAGGATGTTTGAGCCTTTCTTAAACTCAAGGTTTGTCCTGGAGCAGCATTGTATTCCATTGCAACTGGATACTGTTTGGAGCATCCTTCCCCCGTCTGTGTGGCGGGGTTCTCTTGCTTTACCTGGAGACGGAGCAGAGGGAAAGTGCAATCCAAAAGGGCTTCTCCCCAGGTTACACGGGTTGAATGCTGGGTGCTTTGGGCCACATGGGAGTGTGCCCATGTTGCCCTGTGGGCTGCTGGAGCTGAGCCCACAGGAGGTATTTGGAAAGCAGGCATCTGCAGGGGATGTGTTCCCAATTGTGTTGCTTCCACTGGATTCAGGAATCATTATTCAAGGCTTTTAGCAGGCTGATGTTCTGTATATCCTGATATTTGGCCCTGTGCTCCGTAGGGATGCTCAATAGCCTGTGTGCCCAGCCACGCAGCGAGGGTAAGAGCCCATTCCCATGGCGGTCATAGCCAAGGACACTGCATCCAAACACACTGGGGACAGTGAGACTGAAATCCTGGGGTGTGTACTTGCAAGGTGGTGGCTGCCAGAGATGCTGCAGGTCAACCTTGGTGTCAGAGCGGCCCTGGTACCTCCCTGGGCATCAGGGCAGGCTGCAGTGCTGCCCATTCTGTGCTCCCTGGTCCTGCTGGCACAGCTCCTGAGCCAGGACAGCTTTCCCCCTGCAAACTGTGTCCTTTCCTTCAGGGAGGAGCATCAACGCATCCTCCCACGTTCCCGCTCATCCCCTTTCAACAAAATGCCACTCTGACGCTTCTCTCTGCTCCTGGCCGGCAGTGAAGCTGTTTCCAGCCTCTGACTGTGGGGCTCCTGGTACAGGCTTCCAGGTTTGGGCTCTCCTGCTCTGATCATCCCCCTTTTCCTCTCTGTATGGGGTTTCTGGCTCACCTCCCAGGACCATCCTGGCTCCTAACCCTACAAGGCTGGCTCCTGCCAGCTCTGCAGTGGGAGAGCTCATCTCCCCATGAAGTCTGAGGGTCTCAAAAGTCACTGAAAACAGAACCAAATCAGCTGTGAATAGGCTTTAACTTTCTATTCAGGAGCACAATAGAAAATCAAATAGATGCTATATCTCCTTCCCCTGTCTGTGTGCCTGGTTTTCTTTGTTGCAGGTGACTGGGGGAAAAGAAAATAGGTTTGTTATGAAAGCACCAGGTCCAAACTGCCCTGCTCTGTTAACCTGGAAACCAGCAGACGTGAAGGAGGTGGCTTGTGTGGAGCAGGGCTGCTGTAGGGTGCAGGGATCACCCCAGATCTGCCTAGGTTGAGCTTTGTGGAGCTGTTCATCCCCACCACAGGCCTTGCAGAGGACAGGGTGTCTCCTGGTTTTGGATGTACAGCACAGGGCGCATCTTCCTCCTTGGTCTGGCTGCTGTGCTCTGCTCTGCTTTGGTAAAAATCGCCCAGATCAAGAGTGAAACTCAAATGCACAAAGCGAAATACATGGTGTGAAGCATCCTTGGGCTGTTCTGTGCCACCATGAGGCATGTGGCAGGGCTACCGTGTGCCACCAAGCTGCTGTCAGCGGTGTGATGCTGAGCGGGGAGGAGAAGACGAGTTCTCTCTCCTTGCTGCAGAGCTGACTTCCAGCTCTGCTTTTGTGATGGGCGCTGAACCTCAGCCCCGCAGCCCTCCCGAGCAGGGCTCCGTGTCCAAACCCTCCTCTCACCTCCCCCTGAGCGGGCGCACCAAGCCATGGATGGACAAATGGACACCCTCAACCGCACTGGGCTGCGGGGAGCGGAGGCAGCAGCGTTACTGGCCCCACTGGAGCTCCTGCCTGTCCCGGGTGTGGGTGCAGGCAGCAGCCTGCGGTTAGGCAGCACATTGGACATGAATGCGATGTGAACTCAGGCTCCCGTTTGAAGTTTGACACCCGGGATTTTCCCCACCCACCGGGAGGACTGCAGACAAAAACGAGCAGAGAAGAAAAAGAGAAGAGGAGGGGAACGGGGAACGCAAAAACCTCTTTAAAGTGCTGGCGAGGGCATGTCAGGGAGGCAGGAGTTGAAAGGGGCTGCGGGGGAGGGCTCGGCGTGTGTCTGTGCCCGGCCGGCTCTGACTCACCCACACGTGCAGGTACAGCCCTGGTTTCGGGTTGAGCCTTATTCAGCGGGTGATGCCGAGAGGGGTTTGCAAAGGCAGGAGGGAAGGGAGGAGCCTTCGCAGTTTGCGCTGGGCTGCTTGGTGTGTGATGGCCTGAACCGTGTCCCCTCTCCTCCTTGCTGCCATCCCCGCGCTTCCCAGCTGCATCCCAACCTTGGGTGAATCAAGAAGGGCCCGACCTGGGGTGAATCAAGAGATCTGGCCCCACTGATGTAAAGGTTGCAGGATTAGGCTGCCTTCAACAACAAAGCCCTGCTCCGCCTGTCTGACAGATACCCCAGGGGCAGACTGGAAGGGTGTGGAGTGGAGGCTCCTCTTTGCAGAGGTAGGATGGGAATGTTTTCTGGTCCTGCCTGTCTGGTTTAGCACTCCCAGCCGGGACTTGGATCTCCCAAAAGGGAGCTGGATCTGAGATGTGAGGCTGTGACTTATTAGTATTTAAAACTTGTACAGCCTGGGGGCTGCAAGGCTGTAACTTGGACCCAGATCCACCTGATAGACCCGATCTGCCAGGGATGGAGCAGTGGACACAAGGTTGGATGTGATGCCTGTTTGGGGAGGGTTGTGCTGGTGCAGCTCCAAATGAGACCTGCAGAAGCAGCGATAGGATCCCATCCTGCCCCTCAGCTCCACCCAGCTGCAAGCCTCAGCTTTAGGTTTCAAGTCAAAGCTTTAGGCTGCCTTTGGCATCCCCAAACCCAGGCTTGACTCACACCTAAGGTATGGAATGTTTTCATCCTTCCAGATGATGTTTTGTGTGGCTGAGTGTGACCAGATGTGTCTTGCCACCAATGGAGGATCTGTGACCAGATGGTGTGCGATGTCCCAGCATGAACTCGCCGCAGCTCCAACCAGCCACTCTCTGTGGTTGCCCCATAAGGTTAAACTCTTTGAGGCGTCATGAGGAGTACTTGCAGCTCCTGATGCCTTCTACTCCTCATGAAGGCAAATGGCTGGGCCATTGCCCATTGCAGAGGTGTCAGGACCATGCCAAGCTTTGTACCTAGGCAGTCTCCACTCGGTGAGGTGAGCCCACCCATCCATGCAAGGAGAAGAGGTGCTTTGTAGTCTAGAGGTGGCTGGGGCTTGGCTGTACTGTCTCCCCCAAAGCTTGGGTCCCTTCATCTTCCAACCTTCCTGTCCACGCAGGGCCATCACAAGACCATGCCCTACTCTTGCAGGCAGAGGGATTCAGCCTTGTGGATTTGGCCCTGTCAGTGTCACTGTCCACTTCTCCTTTGGGACATTCAACCTGCCGCAGGACAGAGCAACCACCCGGCTCTGTCTGAAGGTGTCCTGCCCTTGGTGCCATGGCCGTGCTGGAAACTGAGGGCTGGAGAGCAGCACTGAGATCACTGTTTCAGACAGATCGCTATTTCAAAGTGGGATGCCCCCACCCTCGTGTGAGGGATGCTGCACAGCTGAAGGAGAGCGCTGCTGCTACAGCTACCAGAGGGGAACGTGGAGCTTTGCCCTTGCTCCCAAGGGCTGTGAACCACAGGCTGAGGGAGGTGGCTGTTGAGCCAACAGGGTACCATAAATGTGCCAGGATCCTGCTGTACCCATACTTTGTGCATTCCCACGTGAGGGGAGGCTGCTTTGCAGGTGGTATGTAGGCAACTGCTGTCTCTGTGCCATGGGTGTATTGCTTTAGGTGGAGAGGAGCCTGGTCCATGCTGCTGGCACGTTGCAGAGCAGGGGAGCTGATCTGGGGAAGGCTGTGGGCACTTGGCAGATGGGTTGAAGTGGAAAGAGTCTCTTTCAAGACAGCCCTTGATGGAAATCGGCTTGCACAGCTCTGGGGGTGGGCTGTGGGGATGAAGGGCTGGGAGATGAGAGGCATGGTGGCTGCTAAATTTAGGAGGACACCATTTGGTTATCTCCTTGCCTGGTGCATTAGATCATGTCCACAGCTCATAGCCTGGTCCTGACCGTACCTATGAGCTCTGTGGTGCTGATCTGTGTTCATGCATGGGAGGAGATTCTTCCCTTCTACCTCCCCTTGCATCCTTTAGACCTTTAATCTTCCATGCTGTCTAAAGCAATCCCCTTGAGATCCCCTTGAGGAATGAGATGGTTCATTAGCACCTTCTTCCCTGAGCACTGTTGGTCCTGAGATGTCGTGGGATCTGTAAGGGGTGGCTGCTGCTGTGCTCCTCTCCAAAGTGAGACACAGGGAGGCATCCCTCACTATGGTGGCACTGGCACTTGGAGATGGAGCAGGATCCTTAAAGAGCCAGTCTGCTTTAGGGCCTTCCTTCCATTTCTCTTGGGGATCCTTGTTCTTCTCCGTCCTTGACTGACGTCCTGACAAGGTTCAGCTTATTGCAGTTGGGCCTCACCTGAAGCTAATTCCTCACCTCAAGCTCCCAGCTGGCCTGGAGCTTGGGAGGACAGTGAGGGGCTGCTGCTTGCCTTGCTGAGGCTGTGAAAGGAAAGGGGGAAAGAAGAAGGGATGGGACCTGCAGGTGAGGGAGCGCCAGTGTCGCCAGCGAGCTGCTGATCCTGCAAATGGGCCATCAGCATCATCTCCCATGTGTGCTCCTCCCCGTGCTTCTGTGTGTGATGTGAAAGGAAACCAGCTCTGCTTTTGCCAGGTGAGAGGTGCTTTGGGCTCTGGTGTGGAGGGAGGGCTGCTCCCATGGGCTGCTCCCCTTCCATGCTGGGTTTAATGTCCTTCAGTGGTGTCTCACATGGCCAGGACACATCTGCTTCTGCAGCTGGGGTAGGGGAGGGAAGGAGGAAGCTGGTTGTGCATAGAAACCAAATGTGAAAGGAGCGGGAACACAGGAGAGAGCATCAATGAGGGCAACCTGTGTGCTACCTGTGTGCTACCTGTGCCATGTCCCTCAGCTGCCTCTGGGTCCCGGTGCTGCTGAGCAGCAGCATAGTGTCCCTTGTACCCCTTTCCCACTCCCTACACAGTACGGCTGCGGGTTGGCAGCAAAACCTCATCCCAGAGCTGTGCCTTCTGCCAGCTCCTCTCCTCAGACACTGCCTTTGCCTGGAGCCGGGAGGCTGCAGCCGGGGGGAGCAGAGGGAGCAGAGCGCGGTGAGGCTGCTCCCGCCTGCAGCCCGTCCGCATTCCCGATTGCAGCCGTGCATTGAAGCGCTTCGAGCTCCGCGTTACCCAGACGCAGAGCGTGGGTTTGAACGAGTCCACCCGTGGCTGCTGGGACCGGGAATGCCGAGCTGCGTCCTGCTGCACCCAGGCAGAGCCTGACAACAGGCACCGCTGCCTGGAAACGGTGGGCAAAGGCTTTATTGACCACTGGAGGTCACTTTTTCAATAATGCAGTACAATCCAACTTTATTTTGTCAGTACCTTTCATGCTTCCGTGCGGCTCCGTGCAAAGGGAGGGAAAGGGAAGGAAAGGGAAGGCTTCTCCTCGAGCTGGGGAGATGGAGGCTTCAGTGAAGAGCCAGAGGAGGAAAAGGGGAGAAAACGAAGCAGCCTTCGTGCTTCTCCCCTGCGCTGTGGATGCACCTTCAGGCTCTTCATCAGCAAATGAGCATCTTTGGCTGGGGGGGGGGGTGTGCGCCGCTGGAGGAGGCAGGGGTGTGCAGGGGAGGATGGGTGCTGTGTGGGGAAGGTCAGGCTGTGTTCCTCAGGCAGATGCAGGCGCTTGTTGGGAACTGGAGGCCCTACAGCAGAATCCAGCTTGCTGCAGCTGGTTCCTTCTGCTGGAGTAAAGGAGCTTCAGGAACCTTGTGATTCAAGCTCAGGAAAGAGCCAGGATCTAGTTCTTAGCTGGGAATTGTGCCTGAACTGTGCTCTATGCCCCTGGTGTGGTACTAAGCTGTTCCAGGGAGGGGACAGACTGGTGTGCTTGGATAGAACATGGAGGGGCTGAGCCAGAGCCTTGAGGCCCCATTGGTTCAGAGTCATGCAGGGGACATATCCCTCTGCCCCACTTCCCACTGCCTCCTGTTGCTCCCGTGCTGCCTGTCCTCTCCTGCCTGAATCCTTGCTCTCTGCCCTTTCTCTGGTGGGAGTGCAAATGCCAACCTGTATCCACTGTGTTTAGGGCCTCTTTGCTCTGTGCTTCCAGCACTTTCTGGGTGCCCAGGATTGAATTATCCTCTTCTGCCTGGGGAAGTGGAGGTCATCTCCTGCCTTATCTGAACCTGTTGGAGCTGCTGGGAAGGATGCTGGGGTTTCAGCAGGACCCTGTGAAGCTCAGAGGCATCCAGCCTGGCGCTGGAGGGATTCAGACTTCTCTGTTTCTTTTTGCCATGTGGAAGTCAGTTGGGAAGCTGCTTATGGCAGATCTGCCCTGCGGGAGCCACTTCCTATGCTGCCCTTTGGGGTCCTGGCATTCAGGCTTGCCCACGGGCACAGTGACCTGGAGGGTCCTTATGTCCAGGCTGCAGATCCCCACGGCAGACACCAGTGCTGGCTCTTGTGATGTTGCTTGCTCCACGTACCATCCCCTAATTCTTCATCCCAGAGCAGCTGGTTCAGGCAGGGATGTTTCCAGCATCACCAGACGCAGCAGAACTGGGCTCCTTTGGCTAACTTGATAGTACCACTCCTCTTTGAGAGGGTGGGAAAGGAACATCTGGTTTTCACATCTATTTCTTCTAGAGCCGGGGCTGGGTTTGCATGGCAATGTCAGTGTTGTGCTTGCAGACCCTGGCTCTGGGCAGGAACTGCTGCAGTGCTGCAGCCACTCTCCCTGCTTGCTGTGGCAGCTTGGCACACGTGGGTGTCTCACCGCAGCACATGGGGCTCAGGGCACGCTGCAGCAAATATTTGAAGAGCCATTTTTGTAAAGCCACTTTTTGGCCTATAAACCACCAACACCCCCCTGAGCTCCCAGCGCCCACTGCGGTGAGCATCGCTGCTTGCTGCTCAGCCGCGCTGGCAGCGCTCAGCCAACGCTGCAGCCTTGGGTTAGTGCTGGATCCGTCTCCTCTCCCCCCGCCCCGGGGGTTTGTTTTATTTATTTGCTTGTGTTATTTGTGGAAGGGATTTTCCCACTCTTGGCAGAGCGGGACGGGAAGTGATGGTTCCAAGGGAGGCTGGATCCCGCTGGCTGCGCAGCTCGGTCCCTCTCCTTCCTGCTCATGCAACAGTTCTTACTGTTTCAGCTGCTGTAGCTGGAGCAGCAAATGGGGACACTCCCTGTTCTTCCTGCTCTAGGAGATCCTGGGAGCTGGGAATGGGGGGATGTTGTTGGAGGGGAGCCCTGAGTCTCCCTTTTATCCCCTGTTTGTTCCTGGGATCAGACAGGCTCCAAGACTTAGTGATGTGTAGCCACATCCTGGTGGCTGCCTTCCCACTGCCCCAGATTCATTTTGAACTGAGGACCACGTCTCCGGGGGGTGCAAGGCTGGGATCTCATGTGCCCCTTCACTCCAGAGCACATCAGGTTCAAGTGTTATTCCCAGAAGTGATCCTTGATTCGTTCACACAACATGGAGCGTTCTCTGGTTTGCTCTTCCCTTTGCTGCTTTGTCTCTGGGCCCCGTGGAGCCAAGAACTGACGTGGCTGTGAACACGGGCAGCTCCGCTCCTGAATGAGCGCAAGGAAAGTAAATAGCATCTCAGATTGCAGCCCGTGTGCAATGGGCCAGATTCCGGCTCGTTCCAGCTCCGTGACTGGGGGTAGTGACTCCTGACTTGCATCTGCAGGGAAAGCAAGATGGGAATTGGGCCCGATTTTGCCATAGACTCAATTTCATCTCCAAGTGCTTCCATTTCTGCCTCCTATTAAACCCTGCTCCAACTATCCTAAAGTAACTCACCGTGTCTCTGCTTTGAGATCCTCAGATGCAAGTGGTTAATGGTCGGAGTTGATGATCTTAAAGGTCTTTTCCAACCTAGGCGATTCTATGCTTGTGTGATTCTATGGTTACAGGAGCTTTTAATAGCACTTAACTCCTCTGGAACGAAGTCCAAAGCAAGGGGAAATTCACCACTGATAAGAAAAGACATGGTGGTGCACTGGGTTAAAGCCAGCATTGTGCCCTCTAATTATGCAGCAGTGGCCTAGGCCTGGAGTAACTGGTGAGGACGGGATGGTTGTGCTCGGCTGGAGGGAACCAGGGCTTGATTTAGTGCCTGTAGAGATCAAGGGACCTTTGATTTCAATGGATATTGAATCAGGCACTGCAATATCAAATACACTAATCAGATCATCACATTGTCTGACATAGATTCTTGTCCCTGGGCTGGGGCAGGCAAGTAATTGGGCAGGCAGCAGGGTGAGAGCAGCACCGGGCTGATGGCTTTGCCCTGTTACATGCTGATGGCAGAGATGGTTTGGTGGCTGGGATGGGGTATGGCTCAGGCACTGTCCCTCATAGGCCACAGCATGGGCCTGTGAACCTGTCACACCTTGTTTCTAGGTGGGAGCTAATGCAGGGATTGGTGTGCTAGAGGAGCTAAAGAAGGAGAGGAGCTTGGGGTCCTCCTGCATTGTTAAATCCATGCTTCCAGAGCTGTACGTTTTTGCTGCTGTCTTCTAAATGGGGAGATGGGGCACAGGAAGGGATGTGCTATAAAAGGATGTACTGATGCTTGTGGTGAAGGGACCATGGCTGGACATCTGGTGCTCTATCACGGCCCTCCTCTGCGGGACAAGGGAGAAACAGTGTAATGCAAGTCAGGATGCAAGGATATGGGCAGGGAGAGCTCCCTCGCTGTTACCATCACAGGCAAAACATAACTTGGGGAATGAGTTCATTACCAATGAAATCAGAGCAGGATAATGAGAAATAAGCCCCAAATCTTAAAATCCCCTTCCTCCGCTCCTTCCCAGGCTCCAGCATGGGTCCTCACAGGGTCACCAGTCCTGCTGCAAACCTGATGGGCTGCAGGGGCAGTTCTGTTCCAGAGCCTGGAGCCCCTCATTGCTCGCTGACCTTGGTGTCTGCAGGTGTCTGGATCTCTCACACAGCCTCCCTCCTCTCTGCTGCTGCGGTTGCTCTGGTTTTGGAGGAGTTTGTTAACCCCTTTTGAAACACATTGTCCCGGAGGCACTGCCACTGTCACTATGGGATCTGCCTTGGAGCCGGCTGGCATCGGCTCTGTCGGACACAGGGGAAGCGTGTAATAGCTCCTCACAAAGCCACCCCTGTATCTCCCCTGCTACCAAGCCCTTGCCATGCCATCCCAATACAATGCTTCTCTGGGGTGTTAAATCTCCAGGATGCCTGCTTGTGGGGTTGCTGTCCTGAGGCTTGAGCTTTCTGATCCTGCATGTGGCTATGCCTGTTCTGTAGCATGGGGCATGATCCCTTTCCCAGGATCCCCAGGGAATTTTACCCTGTTCTTGCAGGAACATGAGATGTTTGCCATGTCCTTGGTCTCTCCTGCTCTGTACCTGTAGCTCACTCACTGGGGTTGCTGGCTGTGTTTTATTTGGCAGTGCCTGGGTGGTGAGCAGGGCAGGGGGGTATTCTGGGGGGTTTATAGTATGCACTTGTGGTGCTTGTAGCATCACCCACCTCTCTGAACTCTCTCTAGTGCTGTGGCTGCTCTGTTAGGAGAGCTGTGCCCACCGCAATGTGCCCAGCCCTGAAGCACCTCCTCTAGTGAACCCTGAAGCCCAGGCTCTCGCCTTGTTCCTGGCTCTGCAGGTGAAAGGCTTTGGATGTGCTCCTGTGCCGGTGCTGGAGCCTGCAAAGCTCAATTCCTCTGGCTTTGTCTGGCAGTTGGGTTTTAAAACACGAGCTCGAATTCTGGAGCTGCTTCTGTTTTGTTTCCCTGTGGTTAGGGAAAAGAAGTTGTAGCGTCTTGCTCTGTGTGCCTTGTGTGATGTCTCAGCAGAGCTTGCACCCCAGCACGACCCAGGGTTGCTCTGCGGCTGCAGGAATGTTATCTCTGTGGTCTCCACCTTGGCTGGAAGTGTGTCAGTAGGTTTAGAAGTTCTGGGGAGATCCATTGTGATGGTATCAGCATCATATGGTAACAGAAGCAGGCTGAAGGCAAAGGCAAGGCAACAACGAAAGCTTGGAGAGGAGCAGGAGAGGAGGCAGCTGATCGGCAGATGCAGAAATCCCTCTGGGTCCTATCAAGTGTTTTGCCAGTGTTAAATGCTGAGTAAAATATAATGTCTGAGAGCTCAGATCATTGGGTATCCCCTGCGGATGGGGAGACCTGGGGTTGAATAGTTCTTTGGTGAATCACGTTCTGGAGCTGGCAGAGCCGCGATCTGGCACGGGGTTATCACTGTGTCCAACTGGCTGCTGGGGCTGATAGTGCTTCCAGGCTGCTTGGGCTAAGCTGCCTGAAGAAGGCACTGAAGAAGACACAGAAATAGCAGCATCCAGCTCTCTGCTACTAAAGCTCTGCTTCCTGCATGCTTGGGTTCAGCAACAGCAAACGGAACCCTTCTGGGATGGTCTGACCATCCGGAGCTGGGTTTGACAGGCGAAGCCAAAAACATTAAGAGCTCAATACAGGGGAAGGAACCCATTGGCGAATGACCTTCCTGAAAGGTGCTGAAGAGCCTCTGTGGCACAGGGAGGTGTCAGCCCCGTACGAGAGAAGACGGATGAGGAAAGCTTGCAGGGGAGACGGTCCAGTTAGATTGTTTGTTTGATTGGCTTTTTCCTTTAACCCCTCACAGAGACTCTTCCAAACTGGGGCATGGATGGGGAAAGACTGTCTCATACTGGAAGAAGAGCATGGTGGGAGGGAGAGGGCTCTGCAGTCCTCGTGATGCTGTGGTGATGGGTTGTCTGAAGTCTGCTCAGGGACACGCTGCCCCTGTCCCTTATTTTGGGGAGCCATGTGTCAGCTGTGGCTGGACTGGGGGACTGTTTGGCTGCATTCTTCGTTTGGGATCATTTGAGATAGTCCACGTGGACAGGCAGGAGGAGTGCAGACGCACCCTTTGGAAAGCGGTAGAGTTGGTTTAAATCATATCTCCGGCAATAACTCAGCACTGGCTGGGCCTCCCTGCCCCTGTTGGGGCATGTGTTTGAAGGAGAATCCAAACCACCCTTTGTTTTACTGGTCCCTGCTCAGGTCTGCCCGGCTTGCGCCAGGATAACTGCTATTTAAGCACCAATACCATGGTCTCAAGCAGCAGGGAAAGCAGGGCTCTGGCTGCTCTGCTTCGGGTGCACGCAGCAAGCTGTTCCTGAGCGTGGGCTCCCGGCGCTGCCAGGAATGCTATTGCCAGTCAGGAGAGAGAAATGAGCTATGCAAAGAGAAGGCACGTCTCGTATTGATGGGCACTGCCTGCCAGTTCAACCAGTACGTGATGGTGCTGCTGCACCGGAAGGTTCCACACGGGTTGTGTTTGATGCAGGTGACTCTTTGGGCCGTGCAGGTATCAAGGGGGATTTGTCCTGGCTGCTGGGGTTAAACTGGTGTGACTGGCCCTGGGGGGGCTGCTTCAGCAGGAACAGAGTGAGATGCTGCAGTGTGACATAGTAGAGGACGCAGTCCCTTGTGTATCACGTTGGTGTTAAAAGTGATGTCCCACCGCTGCTCCCGAGGCATTTTCACCCCTCCTGGCCTTGAAAGAACAATAGCACAGAGATGCCTCAGGCTGCTTTTTGGGCTGCTTTGGTCTCTTTAACGTTTTTCCTTGGGTGGTGTTTGAAGCGTGCTGAGGATGCTGCCCTCGCGCTGCGCAGGGAAGGGAGATTTTCCCTCTTCACTTGCATCTTTCAGGAGGAAACTGCTGGGAGCTGAAACAGAAATGTCGACACCGACCTTCCTTCAGAAGATCTCAGCTCCTGGTGGAGGTGTCTGTGTGTCGAGAGCAGCCCTTGAAGCGGCTGCCTGCGTGGAGGGTGCTGCAGCCGCTCTGTGCCGCAGCTCCAGGGCTCTGGTTTTTGGGGATGCTGAGCCATGGGAAGGCTCTGGGGGTGATGGGATCTGGGTTCCACTGAAGTGTGTCCGTTCCGATGCCAGCCTGTGCCTGGATCTGCTCTTGGCTGCTCAGAGGGGTTTGTATGTTCCTGCCTTGTGATCCATTGGCCTGGTTTGGAGATGTGAAGTGCTTGTGGGATTGCCTTCACCCCCAGTTTGGCATGGGGGAGGTTTAAGCCATGTCCCTGGAGTGGGAGAAGAAAGCTCAACTCCTGTGTCTCATTTTGATGTATTTGGCCCCTTTTACCCCCAAAAGCCATGCAAGGAAGTGGGAGCCATGCCTTACCCTGCATGCTCCCACTGACAGCCCTGGGGAAGGAGAAGACCCCAACCCAGCACTGCCTCACTGGGTTGCACCCCTTCCTCTCCCTCCCTTTTGGGGGGCTGTGGGGCACCCCAAGCTCGGGTCTGCTGATCCGCCTCAATGCAGCTATGGGCTCTGGACCTTTCTGCATGTCAGGATCTAGACTGACCCCTACCCCAACCGTCGCAGCTGAGTTCCCGGCCCTGAACAATGGGGCCATTGAGGGGCTGGAGCTGGGGGTGAGGCCCGGCTGTGGGCTGGGACTGGGGAGCGCAGCTGAGCCCGCTCATCCCACCCAGCCCCAGCTACAGCCCAAAATAGGTGCCTGGTGGCCATAAGGGGGGGGCCTCTTTGTCCGGGGGCCACAGTGTGTTTGTGCGTGGGGATTGTGTGGAGTATTTATGGCTTGGGAGGGGGAAGGAAAGAGGAGCCTGGCAGCTGTGTGGGCTTGTTTGGGTTTGGGGTTAGGAAGGCAGGAATGCCGGTATTTTTATCCCCGCACCTTCCCGTAGGTGCTTACGCTTCTGTGCAAGCCGGGCACCTCTGGTGCAAGAGCAAGAGGCTCATTCTACTGGCTGCTGCGATGGGGATGAGGGGCAGAGAGAAAGAAAGCCCCATGGTGGGATCATGGTGCTCCTGAAAGTCCTCATCGTGGTGGGTGAGAGGAACAGAGAGATGCTGTCAATAGCATCAGCATGCTGTCCCTGTTGTATGTGTTTGCTCATCTCCATGTGCCATCCTGGTCCCTAGTCCTGGGTTCCTCTATGGTTGCCAGAGCCATGTCCTGCCTCAGGGGGTGCACATGGGTGTATGCAGTTAGTGCTTCCTTGTCCTCCCTCACCAGATCCCCTCGGATCTGTTTTCCTGGCACTGGCAGGGATCTGTCTGGCTCGTGTAGACGTGGAGCATCTGCTGTGCTCAGCCATTCTGAAAATCCTGCCTCGTCCAGAGCCATGCGTGGATTTAAGGGCTCACCATAGGTGTCTGAAGGGGTGGTCGTGGTTTGAGCCTGCTCTGAGTCGTGCTGCTGAAAGTGGGGGTTATTTCTGCATTGAGAGGGGTGTCAAATCAAGGCAGTGTTGGGATCAGCTCATTAACTAACTGTGCCAGGCCGAATCTTGCCCTTGGAGCCATGTGTGTTGCTGCCAGAGCCATCAACATAAAGACTCCCCCCAGCACAGCCAGGGATAGGATTTGGCCTGTTTATATTCACGGTGCAAGAAGGAGAGAAGGATTAATGACTGATTACTTCTCAGGCCAGCAGGAGCCCTGGGTCCCCATCTACTCTGCAGCTAAAATGCAGGGCAGAGCAAGACAAAGCTTTGCAACAGAATCCTCCCAATTACCTCACCCATCTCCCCGTGCGCTGTAAAATGCACCGTCAGCTCCACGAGCAGCTACAGCCAGCGCTCACTCAGAGAGGAACCATCTCCCAGCGCTGCTCCCCGCCACTGGCAGCTTTTAGGGAGAAAAGCCTCAATCATCCCCTTTCCACCTCACCCCTCTCTGACCTGGGCAGCATTTGGAGGTGGTTTGGTGGAGCCTTGGCTGGTCCCTACCTGCTTGTGCATGTGTCTGAGCATCCTATTGGCCCCCCCCGCCTCCCCAGCGGAGCCTGCGCGTTGGTTGCGGTTTCTATGGTTACTGCAGCTCGCGGGCCCGGGAAGAGCAGTTGGATGCTGGAGCTGGCAGGACCCGCGTCTCCCTCTGGATCAGCCACAAACTTGACAGGGAGTCGGTGCGTGGAGCGACAGCACAGGGCGAACAGAGCAGGAGAGGGAACCCAGGAAAACCTGGGGTCTGCTGGGGACAGGGGTTGCCCCCAACAGGCTGTCCCTGAACTGGCTTCAAGCAGCAGCAGAAAGAGGCGGTGGAAAGGGATAATGAGAAAATTGCAGTTCTGGTGCTCGCATGAAGGTGACATTTGTTGTAGCATCTCTATCCATCGACTCGGGGATCTAAACACATGGAAGTTTTAACTGCTGCCAGAGCCTGACTATTATGCCCAGATTTGTTTTCTCTCAGCCTTTCTTTCCTCCTATTTCATTCTTTTAGGGTTTTTTACCCTCATATTTCTCTCCCTACACACATAAGTTTTCTCCCCATCTCTATATATCCTCCTCCTGTTGGTTAGGCTGGAAGTTGAAGGCATGTTTAGCCCTTACCACATGCAGTGTTGGGAATTGATGGGATCTCTTGGGGCAGTTTTTCCCAGTCACAACCTTGCTGCTGTGGCCACACTGGACTTCCAAAGCCCTTTCTTTCCAGTTCAGCCACTTCGTCTCCTCTTACTCTGCAGGCAGACAGGGCAGTGCCTCCAAAATGCGTGTACTGTAATAGGCATCTCAATCCCTGCTCTTATGGGCAGGGTGTGGGGACAGGAATGAACTTAATTAGGCCAAAGGCTCGGGCAATGCAGGGCCCTGGTCCTGACCTGCTGGGGAGGTAACTGGGAGCACAGGTCTCCCAGTGCTTCCCAGGTGGGGAAGGCTGCTCCCCATGGAGCCCTCATCCAGTCCTGAGCCGGTCAGACTGGCTCTGCCGTCTCCTGGGGCAGCTCTGTCGGGAGAGGGGTTGCAATGGGTCCTCTCTGACTCAGCGGGGAGAGGGCAGGCAGGGAAGAATCTCTGCAGGGTTCTGGCTGCTTCCAGGGCTGGCCAGGCAAAAACAGCCCCTATAATGTCAGGAAATGCACCTTGTGCACTGCAGTGTCTGGGACCCTGAGCAGCTCTCTCGGGTTTGCACTGGTGCCTGGCCCTGCTGCATTGTGTGTAGGGCCAGCGGCTCCCAGGACCGAAGGGCGGCAAATGCCCATCTGGCTCTTTCCCCTCGTGCTCCCATTGCCACTCGCATCCCTGCCCTACGCTGGACTGAGACCTGAATAATCCACATGGAATATCCCTGACTGTGGCTGGACAGGGTCCCCGGGCACAGGGAAGGTTGGGGAAGCTTCTTCAGTGGGGCAATTGAAGTTGGAAAGGCTCCATTCTCCCAAAAGCATCTGTCTTGGCAATTGGATGAGGACCAAATGCCTGAGCATTGGTCATAATGGTCCTGAGCCTTTGTGTCTGGAGTCTGGGCAAAGCCCATGCTGGATGCAAAGCCTACGAACTCTATCTTGGGGGTTCCTGTGTTCTAGCAGAGGATCTGGAGGTGATGTCTGCGACACACACCAAGAGCCTTCAGACACCTTCTGGGGCAAAATGGTCTTTCTTTTTCCCTTCGTTTACTGTGATCTTCCTCAGGTTGTGGAAAGGCCAATGGAAGCAAGGAAATGAGATCCTCCTCTTTTTTAACATGGGCAAGGAGCTGTTGATGATGGGATGGGTTATGGCAAATGCTGTCAAGCAGAGAGAGGCCCATGGAGGTAGTGTGATCCCACGGAGCAGAGTAACACTGAGGAAGCTGGAGTCATGGCTGGGACTATGGTCCAGTGTTTCTATAGGGGCAGTGCTGGGGAGGTCACAATGTCTGCAGTGCTGTTGGGCACTGCAGTACAGCACCTACCCATGCTCTGCCTCACTCCTAAGGTCCTGTGTCCTTTAGGAGGTGGTGAAGCAGAGCAAGAGGCAGCAGTTCCCCCCAGCACAGCATCCCCATCCTGCCTTTGGAAGGACACCCCAGCAGCCGGTGATGTGTCCACAGTGACTCCCATGCTGCCGCCGCCTCCGGAGCTGTCGGCGCGTGTCTGCAGGCCCTCAGCTCTCTGCATCACCTGCTCAGCCCTCTGGTTGCCGGGACGTGCAGCTGCCTGAGCCGTGTTTACCGTTCCCGGATCCCTTTCCTCCCTTTTCCCCAGGCAGATTAAAGCCAGACAAGAAAGGGCAGATGCGGCTCCCCCTTGACAAGTCGCTGCAGGTGAGCCGGGAGCTGCTTGGCACGCACACCCCGCCACCTGGCCCTGCTCTAGGAACCACTGTGCAGGCAAGCTGCAGCAGTGCTGGGAGCATCCCAAGGGATGCGTGGGAGCAGGGGCTGGGATGCTTCAGGGGGAGGGAACAGCCCTGGTGAGGATCTTCATCTGACTGCAGGCGTCAAGTCGGTGCACTCCCAGTCTGGCTCATGGTGGCCTTTGGAAATGGAGCTTCATAGAATGGTTTGGGTTGGAAAGGACCTTAAGATCGCTCAGTTCCAACTCCCTGCCACGGGCAGGGATACCTCACACTACATCATGTTGCCCAAGGCTCTGTCCTACCTGGCCTTGAACACTGCCAGGGATGGGACAACCACAGCTTCTCTGGGCACCCTGTGCCAGCGCCTCAGCACCCTCACAGGGAAGAGCTTCTTCCTTTTATCAGGCCCATTGTTTTCATACTTCCCCACCTCCTGCATTGTACCTTGTGGAAGGGAGCTCCTGGAGAGCCAGGGCTATCCAGGAGAGGGAACAGCTGCCTGTGCCAGACAGCAAGCAAAGCCTTTTGTGTCACTGGGGCCGGGTGAGATGTGCCAGCTCCACTCCTGGCTCTGCACGTTGAGTGGCATGTGTCTCCTCAGCTGAGCTGGACCTGGACCAGTCCTCCTCAGAGGTGTGTGCTGCCTCGATGTAGAAACCGGCCTCCCCAGAGGACATCATGCTCCCCAGACGGGATCACGCCTGCAGTGCCATCCACGTGTTTGCCTGGGTTTTAGTGCACGGATGGCAGCAGAAGCAACCTCTTGGAGCCGGGTGCAGGTCCTCTGTGTGCAGGGTGGCAGCCTGGGGAGTAGCCTGGCTCTCTGAAAGAGCAGAACTTTGACTGAAAATAAGGCTTTCCCCTCTGTTCTGTTTTCCTCGTCATGAAGCATCCACCGTGGCTTGCGTGGAAGGAAACAAAACCTGGTTCTAGTTCCATGTTCTGAGAGACGTCTGAAATACCATGAGATGTCTCTGGGTTGGTTTTGAGCCCAGCCAAAGGGCAAAAGCTCTTGAATGATTTAGATTTCAAACCTTTCTCACCCTGCTTGTCTGCCTGGAGCTTCAAACCCCCCAGAGCGCCTGGCTCCAAGAAAGGGAATGTTTTGCACATGGGCTAATTTGGGTTAAATTCAAGGCTGTTTTTATTTGCTTCAGGCAAATGTCATTGGGCTCCTTTTGGTGTCACTTTGCTGTTCCCAAGTAGGTTCCTGGAGAACCAGTAGGAAGCTGAACATGTACATACATCTCTGAAGCACTCGGGTATTTCCAAGTGATGCAACTTCAGATTCCTTCCCCACCTCCTCCCCTTCCCCTTTGCTTCAAAACCCTTTTTTTGGCCTCAAAGATCAGCTTGTATTTTTGGGTTTGGGGTTTTTTTGGTTGTTGTCGTTGCTGTTTTAGGCTTCTTGAAGCAGAACCTTGCCTGATGGGAGGAGGTGAACAGCCCCGGAGCGAGGGTGGTGCAGGCAGGGTGTCTGGGAAGGGAGATGCTGACCCTTCAGGGAGACTTTGTTCCAGCCTGTAGCTCTGTCTCTGACCGTGTAATCCTCCCACAGTCACAACCCATCAGCACATGAGAAATAACAGCAGCTATGGAGGGACCTGACAGGCAGGAGAGGTAGAGCCGTGTGAACCTCATGGAGTTCAGCAAGGCCAAATGCAAGGTCCTGACCTGGGCTGGGGCACAAATACAGACTGGGTGGAGATTGACTTGGGGGTGTTGGTTGATGAGAAGCTCAACATGACCGGGCAGTTCGTGCTTGCAGCCAGGAACCGACTGTGTCCTGGGCTGTGTCACCAGCAGGTCGAGGGAGGTGTTGTGCCCTAGGGAGATTCCCCCCCCTGCAGTCCTGATCCAGCTCTGGGGCAGCAGCACAAGAGGGACGTGGAGCTGTTGGAGTGAGCACAGAGGA
>WYDI02000254.1:0-12970 GCA_009867235.2 Psittacus erithacus
GTTCTTTACTGTGAGGGTGGTGAGGCACTGGAATGGGTTGCCCAGGGAAGTTGTGAGTGCTCCATCCCTGGTGGTGTCCAAGGCCAGTTTGGATCGAGCCTTGGGTGACATGGTTTAGTGAGAGGTGTCCCTGCCCATGGCAGGTGTCTTGGAACTGGATAATCTTAAGGTCCTTTCCAACCCTAACTATTCTATGATTCTATGATTCAAATGAAGAATCATCAATGATTTGGTGTTTTCTTTAGTGACACCCTGCAAGTCCTTTTTCTTGTTCTGAGATATTTAATCATATTCTATATATTGTCTGGAATTAAAAATCAGATCTCTGCTGACTAATTTTGCAGATGGCACAAAGACTGTGTAAGTAATGTAATTAGTGAAGATAGCTGTAACTGAATCATGTAATGAGAAAGTTGCAAACAAATTCTTTGAATCACAGGATCTATATTTCTAGATGAGCAGTCCTATACTTAGGATTACTGTTGTGGAATGTGGATGGCTTTCCTGGGAAAGAGTAAATTGGGGCTCATGGCAGACAGCTAACTTAGATATGACCTACCATTAAGATGCCATTTCCAAAAGAGCAATTATAATCCCTGGATAAATAAAAAAGGGAATAGTGACGGTAGATAGCAAAGACATACATTAGCCCTGTATTTGGCACTGTGAGTAGGAATATTCTGTTCAGCTCCCTTGCCCAGGTTTGGACAGTTGTTTTTGTTACCTGTGTGTTGATAAATTAGAGAAATCTCAGAGCAAGGTTACAAAAGCAATTGGAAAATGAAAAACGTAATACAGTGACAGATTCATGGAGCTCAATCTGGTTGGTTTTACAAAAAAAAACCTACGTGATGATGGCAACTGCTAGCCTGTAGCTTAACAAGAAATCAGAATTAAAAGAAGAGAGGATGCTAAAGCTAGTCAAATAGGCTAAAAAGCTAGTCAAGTAGGCTAAAAGTCAGCCTTTTCAAAAAAAAAGAAAATCAAAGACCCCAAAAACCCAAGCAGAACTTTGGTGGAAACTGGTTATAGAAAGAGTTTAATAAGAATAATAGTGGATTCTGAATTCCTGGAATTTTCCAGGTCAATTAGTTTTCACTGACATGGAAATTAATTCCTGAGGCCCTGCGCTACTTAGTCTAAACTGGTCCTTCTTTGAGCAGCGGACTGCATAAGATGGCCTTTTGAGGTCCTTTCCTTATGATTTAGCCTTACAACCTAAATCGTTCTACAATTTTATGGCTTGTCCTTTCTGAGAGATGTGGCTAGATAACCTCTTTTGGCATTAAGGTAAGTTGCAGCTTGCTTCAGAACAGTGTAGAGATGGCAACAGCACCGTTGCTGCAGGGAACACAGTTTAGCAGAGCTAATTTATATAGAAAACAGTAAACCTTGTCCTCCAGTAACCTGAGGAAGATCTGATTTGCAATATTCCAGAACCAAGATGTGCAAGCATGCTAGTAGAATCCAGATATTTTACTTGTTTGAGGTTAACATTTAGTTTTGGTACTTATTTGGTAATAATAAACTACAACCGATTCAAAGTCAAGTTAGCACTGGCATAGAATTAAATACAGGAAATATCTTTCCACCTTTATTTCCCATTAGAAAGGGAGAAATAAAACAAGGCATGGTGCCAACATACTATTTCCAACACAGGGAAAGATATGTTCCGTGCTTCAGGAGAAGAGGTTACAGAGCTTGCATGTAAGATGTAAAGGGATATAACAAATAATAGGAGACAAGAGGAACTGCCTTCAAACCCACACATATGTACTGTAATGAGTTGTTCTTTGAGGTACTTCTGATCCTTATAACATTGATTTGCATCATTAATGGTTTGCCTTGTTAGTGTTTGCTCAGTTGTCAGCATTCTTTTGATTTCTGTAGCCATTATGGCTGCAGAGGAGGAAGTAGGGAGACATAAGAATGAATGTAATACTTTTGTACGTTTTCTGTGGGAATTTGTACAGGACAATTCTGAATCAAGTAGGCACTAGACCATGTGGAAGAAAGGCAAGCATAGGTTCACTGGTGAAGTGGAAGGAATCAGAGAAACAGGAGCTAAAGAAGAGCTGCCAGTTCTACAATGACTACTTGTTCTTGCCTTTTGCACTTTCCTGTACTATTGTATGGTTTATATTTTTTCTGTTTACCAAATGCTGGCATTAGAACTTTCGTTGGTTGTTACATTGCATCTTGATTCTGAATTAATGTTAGTTTCGTATCTCAAATATACATATTCAGTAATCTTTATCTAACTGCATGATGGATTATGGCTAATCTCAGTGCTTTACCTTTTAAATTTTCTCTTCCTATACCTGTACAGATTATCATCAGTGAATAAATCCAAACCAAACAGATCAGCCAAAGAACTTGACCTTCCAATTATGTATATTAGCTGAAGTAGCACTAGTAGTAAGAGAGTAACTTTCAGATGGAAATTAAACAGTTACTGCGTTAGTTCTGCTTGGTCAAAGTCTGCTCTTTCCAGATGTGAGAATCAGTTTGTTAAAAGAAGTAAAAAGCAGGTGAGGAAAACTAAACGTTCATCACCAAAGTGAATTCTCTCTTACAAAAGAAAAATGTGCATGCAAGGACCTAAATGTCTGTTACAGTGTCTCAGACTGCTGGTCATTCTTGTGTACTGAAGGGTCTTAATCCCAGTTTTGCACCTGGAAAGACACACAGGAAGGGAAGTAAGTTAAATATCCATTTTACTTGGATCACTTGTCGCTCAGTTTTTGGAATACAGCAGAAGAATTTGGAATCACTGTGCACAGGTCTCAGAAATCCTTTTTTAAATTTACGTAATTTCACTGGAAAAAAACATCAGCTATTTACTAGCCCACAGTACATGCCTTAGATGAACCTGAATGCTGGCTGAGGGGAGTGATGGGACCAGCAGCAAGAGGAGCAAGGATGCAGGTCCCGAAAGCACAGCACTGGAATAAAACTGCTTTTTCTTTGCCTGCTATTTTCTTTTTGCTGCAGTAACAACTGCTGCAAAGCGCTGACCTGAAATGAGGCTTCTGAAAGAAATCTAAGAAACTATTTTATATAACGTGTCTTCTACTGTTGAGACAGACTTTACATGTCCAGGTTGGAGGTGAGGTTCCTGTACTTAGTTTAAACAAAATAGGGAAAAATAAATTCTTACTGAGAAAGGCAGTAATAAAATTATCAAAGGAAATCCAAGATTGTGCTACCTTATGTGCTTCTGTGCGAAAGAATGGTGCTAGTTGGAGAAAACAGATGGAAGAGGTAAGAACACAGTGGTTTTCATAAGGTTTCTGTGAGCCCAAGGATAGCAATTAACCTGTCCTTGTCAACTGTCCTGGCTAACTGCAATGCAAGAGCTCCAGTACTTGTTCCTGCAGCTCATATGGGGCAACTCAGCTGAAAAGCAGAGCAAGCTTTAAGTAAGCCTCCATTTACTCACTCAAGCAAAGTTATTGGGTTCCAGAGAAAAGAGTTTTGCCCTTTACCGGGGGTGGGATATCTTAATCACAGGAAGGGAAGAGCTATAAAAGCATGAAGTGAAAAGACACAATACAAGGAAGCATAACCAGTGATCTGTGCCTTGGTTTCCCTTTTGCTCTAGGAGGAGATGTTACTGTTGCCTTTCCCCCTAAGAAAGCTAGTACGTAAATAAACACAGTAGTGCAGTATTGTGAGTCTCTTAAAAAAGAAATTTGATAAGAATGAAGGATTATGACAGAGGATGACTGAATTTCCAAAATCAGAATTAATGGAATTCTCATAGTACACATATTAATCAAGAGTTTATTATGGGAGAATCTGTGATTATTGACTAGAACTGGGTCCTTTGAGGAGAACACTAACATTTGTCTTTTGGAAAGGACAACATACAGAGTACATTGTGTACTCATTTTTAAGTGCAGTCACCCTGTATCCCAAATGAGTTAAAAAAACTCGTGAGAATGCATATGCTTCTTCGGAACATGAACTATAATCTGCAATCTCAATACAAGTTGTGCCAAGCAATTCTTTTTTTCTCCCTACTGGCACAAACAGTTTCACCTTAACCTCCTTGTATATCTTTTATGGTTGTCTCATTTACACAGCTGGATCTCGCTGGACATGAGCAGTTCCAGCAACGTCCGCCGCAGGCCCTCCTTCCGTTCCCCTCCTGTTTTCATGCATTGGGGTAGCTTCACAGAAATGCAAGCAGGCTTGCAAAAACACTCGTTATGTCTCCTTCCTTAGCTAGACAATCCGTTTATTTTAGATAATGCTACTGCTTCAGTTGAAGGAAATGGAGAGTGTCAAAGTGTTTCATGGTGCTTATGTCTTCATAAACACAAGATTTACTGAGTAGATATAAAGCAAATGGAAGGTAAAATAATGCATCACATAAATAAGAGTTAAAATTAACATGAATATGGGCATTTGTCTATCTCCCAAAAACCTGAATAATGACATCTGTGCCCAAAAGTTTGACTGCTTGTTTTGTTGTTTCTTTTTTTTATTTCCCAGCTACCTTAGCTAGTCTAAGAGGAGATACTACTTTAAGTTGCAAATTGTGTCTGTTTTTCTCTTTGTCCAAGAAAGGTGTTTTCTTCACATAGTGTACAAATACAGTATTTGGATGAATATTCATTAAGAATTCATGAAAATTTTCCCCCCACATATCAAAGGGCGCCCTCTCCCCGTTATATTTTTAAATGAAAAAAAAAAAAGATGAAAATCATATTTGACATCTCATACACAAGAGTCCCTGCCTCATCCTGCCCTTATTACATGGCTGACAAGAGTAGGTGATAGATATGGGATTAATGTTTTGATAATTAGGTTTATCAGACTATGTAATTTTTCATTTTGGAAGGCAACAATTTAGAATAAATTGATCTCTCTCTAGAGAGAGAGCAAGCCCACTGTGTAATCAGAATCCCAAGCACACCTGCACAGGTAGTTACACTCTGGTTATCTACTGGCTGTTTTTCTTGCAGGCAGAGACTTAGTCTTCATAGTGCTGTAAGGGTGAAAATCTGAATTACTGTTGTGCAACTGTGATTTGAATGGATTTGGTCTGGAAATGGCATTCTACACAATCCCCTAGGAGATAGCTGGCACTCCTTTCTAAGGACAGTGTACTTGCTGTGAACACGTGCAACCCCCGTACTAACAGTAACAATACGAATGGAGAATATGCAGACCATGAAGCTGATTACATCTAATCTCACATATAAGCTTGTGTTTCCTCCTGCTGAAAGTCCATGCGTTACAGAACTTACAGACAAATTAAGCAGTAAATAATAGCAGAGCTGCACAAAGACTTTGGAAGACTGACAGGAAGGTATTTTGGTAATCAGAATTTACAGGCGCAGAAGAACCTCTCATGTTCGATCAGCTCATGAGTTTTGGCCAGTCTTGGGTTGCACTGGAGAGAAAGAATGAGATGTCACAGCTGTTTCCCCCCAGACATCTTATGAATGTAGACTAAATAAGTTTCTAAACAACCTTTACAGATCATTTATCAATACTCTATATAGTTTCTAGTGCACATACCTCTGACAGGGAAAGAAACTGTTGAAACAATAGTAGTTGCCAAATGCAATTCTATGTTCAGCCGTGGGAGTTATTGTGTATTGCTCAGCGGATCTGAAGCAGTGAGTTTCTGCAGTCAGGGAAACTTCACAAGAATTAGAGACATGTTGCAGCAGTGCACAGCCAAAAAAAAACAAGTACAAAATTTACTAATTTTTCTAATTCAACTTGATTGACAGTGTTATCAAAAATGGCAGAATGTGGAGGTGACAGGTCTTCCCACTGGAAGGGCAATGGGCACTGCACAGAATGATTTGTGGTCTGAGTTTGATCTTTTAAAGAGATGTGAAAGTTTCTCGTGGGGGAGAGAGCACAGACAAAAGTAAAGTCTGTACTTATTTTGTGGGATCACTGTGTATCTAAGAGAACAAACAGCCAGGTAGGAAGGTGCATACTCTTTAGATGCAACTAGCCACAGACCACAAAAACCAGACAGTCTGTGTTTCAGAAAAAGAGTTCATCTGTGAAGCAGAGCACAGGGGTGTTGTACTGTCAAGGAATCTTATAGGATGTTTATGTTCCATTTGTGTAGCGTCACACCAGCAACAAAATGCATTTTCTTCTGATTGAGAAGACTAAATGAGAAGAAAATGTGCCATGCACGTGGGTGTTGAGGAGGCAGTTGCCATAGGAACAGTGACTGCATGTAATTGCTCATCCCTTTCAACCAGCAGCAATGAGAAGAAAAGTTATGGTATAGAGGCTCAAATTCAGATCGGATGCAGCTTCTTAAACTCAAGAGGATTGTGTTATGCTGTACTAGAGTATGCCAGAGGATACAAGGGAGAAGACTACAGGAACATTCTAAGCAGTAGCTACAAACATTGGTGTTATCACTGCTGTTCCCAGACCAAAATCAAAAACACAGCACTGCACCAGCTACTAAGAAGGAGAAAAATGACTGCTACTGCTGAACCCAGGACAACAGAGTTTTCATCTACTGGTCGGTGGCACTGCCTTTCATCTTCTCATTCCAAACATTTCAGAAAAATTATTATGTAATTATTATTTCAGAAAAGTTACTTAATTTCAGTAATTTCCACAAAATCCAGACTGTTCTGCATTTATTGCCTGGCATACAGAGACAGATAATTAGCACTTACTGCTTCCCTTGTTATGACCGTAGCATACCCTGAACATCATTTGAAGTCCCTTTGAAATACCAGCACAGCTTCAGAGATGCTAAGTAGAAATTCACCACACCTAACTTTAGGAGTCTTCAGTGAAATCTCTGTAGTCTGAGCTGGCAGTCTAGGTTCCCTTTTTCTCCAAAGGAGAGAAACAAGCACTGTAGAGAACAGGCTCTCTAGCTTAATTCTCTACAGATAGCTTTTGCAGTAGAAATACCCTTTTCTTTCTATCGCCTTTAAAGGGATCTTGAACAGCTGGCATAGGTGTATTTTGCTGCACAGTAGAAGACTATGTTTGGACACATATTCTATCTCTGATATCAGAAACTGATGCTCCTGTCTTTTTCATGGATATCCTTGCCGCACTTTTTTATGAATGGCTTCTTAGCTCCTCCATGTAACCTTTCCCATTGGAGCATCCCCAGTGCCTTGCTCTGGGTGTGGACTTAGTGCCAAATGTTCTGAATAGATAATACCATTGCTAACTCTGCACTGCATTTCTGCCAGCTTTTGTAATCTTCTCTATTGCCTGTCATTAAATGGGTTTTTTAAAATGCTTGACCTGAACAGCCTTGACTCTGGTCCTAGCTTTACAACGCTAGAAGTGTGTCAGCGTCCTGAGGTGAAATTCTTCATCATCACACACCTTTGAGTTCATAGCAGTACTGTACAAAATCTTAAAAAGCAGAATATGCTATCTACACATAATAATCCATTAGGAAGTGTGGGTTGAATTGATAATGTCTGAACAAAACCAAACCCAGTATCTCTCATGTTTTGAAATTGTTCTGAATTCTCATGGATCCCATTGCTCTAAACCAAGTTTATTTGAATAACTGTCAGATGGTGGCATTTTTAACAGTTCAGATCAGTAAGTATAGTCCTCTATGTCAAGACTATGACTTGCTAATGAACACATAACTGTCCTTATGAAAGGAGTTCAGCTGAGTTCAATAGAAATAGATTGATCTAATCTGAAAAAGATTGCCCCTTGTGTTTGTAATAAATATTGGCTCAGTGTACTTACTCTAGTGAACAGATAGATGTGCTCTAACCTCTTTATAAAAAAGAAAATACACTCACTTCCTAGCTGGGCCAGGAATTAGACTAATAATTTAATTCTTTTCTAAATCTTTTAATTCTTAATTAGTTCCATTGTGATTTCAAATCTCCCCAGACAGCGAAATGTTTCTGCATCACATTCACATAGAAGGACTCAAAGTAAATTCTCACAAATAACTGATGCCGCAAGCATTGCTGGCACAAGATCTGGCTGGTGTTTGAGGTTATCTATTCAAAAGCACACACAGAAAAATTATGTAATAGGAACTTGTGAAGAAATGCACTGTTTTCAGTAATCTGTTTTCAAAATAGTGAATATTAATCCTTACTTGGCTGAATTGTCATCCTATTCTTTCTTTATTTCCACTTGATAGTGGGGGGTTTTGATATAAATGAGAACATTTCATTCAGAAACAATAGTTATTAGATGAAATTACTGTTATTTGGGTTTTGCATTCTTTTCCAGACTTTCAGAGAATAATTTTCTTGGCACTTCCATGACAAGGACAAGAAGTATAGATTTGCATGGGCTGACACATCTATTGAAGAACAAAAGAACCTCAGAAATTATTCATATTTTGATTGAAATGAAGAGAGTCACCCTGTATTAAGCACACTCTGTATTAATGTGATTGAGCATTTTAAAAGTATAAAATGTAAACCCAAAGTCCTTCTGCCAAAATATACCCCATCCAAGTCAGTTTTTACCAGTTTTGAAAACTCATCATAGCTTTGGTACTCATTTTCTGGCAGTACTGTTTTGGTTTTAATTCAGACTACATTTGGCCTGAAATAAGAGGGCAGAATTATTTAGAAACTCATGTTGTAAGTGGTTTAATTTTATTGTCAAAGGATGTCAGTAGGATTAAAATCTGCAAGTCTGAAGTATGTTAAGCAGCAGAGATAGAACAGAAGGTGTGTCAACATTATGCCATTGTCACAGAAGAAGAAACAGCATAGCATGACTGACAGTACAATAGTTATTACTTACCATGCAAGAAAATGCATTTTCTTTTAGGCTTGATTTATTCATCTGGGAAGGCTCAGTGCTGAAGAAGCACTTAGTTCTTGGTAAGAACTTGCTTTTAATCACATTTCATTGCTGTCTTTTTAATAATACCAACTAATTTTCTGCATTCCTTCCTACCTCACCCATACTGCCTTTAAACATTTAATGAAGATGTCGTAGCTTAGTCACTCACTTTTGATCACTCATAGACTGCCTGTATCTTTCAAAACAGCAAACCTGCTACTAGCTCTGCTTATAATACGACTAGAGTAATTGCTTTTCTGATATAGGATTGGATTTGAATATAGAAAGAATTCTTTACAATAACAAGCAGCTTTACCTGTTCTATTGCTCAGGCTCCTGATCTTAATACTTTAGCTGTTTCTAACTGATCAGAACTTTAGACAGCAGTAAATACTATCTTACCATTTTTCATTTTTTAATGAAGAATAGCAAACACAAGAGGGTGGTGCAGGTTGTAGGTACCTGCCTGTATTTAGATGTCTGAACACTGGCATCTACATGCAAAATGGGTATGTAAGCTTTCATTACTGTCAGTAAGTCTAGAAAGAGGTTCAGTTGTATTGTATGATCTTCCTTTTTGGTACATGTAGGAATATGTTCTCAATTGTTGCCTTTTTCACAGCAACAGAAAACTAAAATTCACCTTGCATTATGCAGAATTATATATTGACAAGAATGGCTTCACAAGAGAGATGAAAAAAATCCATTTTGGCTCTTCCATTTATGTAATTTTCTTATCCTAAACCAACAGGTATTCTTAAGAACATGAATTAGTCATTAGGTTTGAGGAAGTTTTGAAATTTTTGAAGTATGCATAAAAAATTATAGTGCAAACTCCTATTTATTCTAGTAAGAGCTGAGTTCTATTAAGTTTAGTGCATGCAGCTGACCACAATAAGCTACAATTCTTAAAGTGTACTTAGGAGAAGCATGGGCTGGGCTCTTAACTAGTGAAAATGTAGACACAGGGATAGTCTAGATGGAGTCTCAAGGTCTGCAGTGCTAGTTTTATTGCTGTTAACAGGTACTCCAATATCAGGACAATTGAATAAGTGGACAAAAGAAGCTTTGTAACCTTAGCTATGAATTTTAAACTAAGAAAGAACTTGGAGTCAGAGGAGGCATACTAAAATAGCAAAAAAAAAAAAAAACAACAAACAGAAAAAGCAAATATCTCACTCTGTTATTGACTAAAATGGGTATGACTGCAGGAAGTTTAAATACACAGTGATAAATGGAAGTATCTAAAATAGTAGGATAGAGTAGAAAGGCAAATTCAGATTGTCTCCTGATAGAAATCTAGCAAGGAAGTATAATAATTTTTGCAAAATTACTGGATTTTATTTAGCTTGCTGCAAGCTTGACCCAGATCTCAATCATTACTTTGATTTAAAGCAGTGTTCTTTAACTTCACTGGGCTTTGGACCAAATCCTGTGTGGGTGTAGCAACTCCTCAAATAAGAGAAAACTCACAGGAAGAAACAGTGTTTTTCAAATAAAACTGAATGATAATTAGATTGTGTTAAAAACCACAATCTATCTTCCAGTAGCATAACGCCTTCTTCAGGTCTGCAAGGGAGGCAGTGAAGTAAGTACTTAATAACATAATTCAGAAGATTTGGGAGAAAATGCCTGTAGCACAGGGAAGATGTTAGCCATGGAGTTAACTCTAAGTGCAGTATCTTTTGATTTTACACTGAAACATCCCATTACTGATGAAATAATACTTTTCACAAAAGAACTATTGTAACTATGACTTCTCACTCACTTCTGTTCTCAGTGGAGATCCACTTCAAGAGGACAGTCAGTCTTCAGAAGAAAGTTCTACTAGGTCCTATAAGACACATACTGATTGCAGACATTAGTTTTATGACACAGGTTATATACTCCAACACCTCCAGTCATCCCCTTGGTGTTCAGAGGCTAGTAATTACCTCTGTATCTCTTTGGTGTTGTTGGAGATAGCCATATGATCACTTCTCTCCACACTAAGATCTACTGCTCCAGTACCACCAACCACTGTTGCTTTCAAATTATCTGCTTAACACAAGTTAAATTCAGGCAGTTCTCACCATCCAATATTACTTAGAAATTGTTTCTGTTTATGGATCTGCATGCCCAAAGCCTTGGCTGTTTTTGCTCCCCATAGATGTTGCACTTGAAAAGGATATTTTCTTCCTCTAAAATTGTGGCTGCAGGTGGTCATCCACTGCAGCACAGCGGCATAGTGGCTAAAGAAAGATAAACGAGCAAAAGTTCTTTTCAGGTCTGTCCATTACTCTTGGACATTACCCAATCAAGTAAGCAAGTTATGTGTTACTTGCATTGTCAAAACCTGCTGTTACAATTCATAGTTACTATTTTGTTTTGTAAGTCATAGTACTGCAATTCTTTATAAAATGAAAGCTAGGACAGCAGACCAATGGTCTGCAATAGATACACACTTTTTAAGTCCCTTGAAAAGAATGTGTGGTTTTTTTGTGGTTTCTATTGTTTCAAACAAGGCAGATTTCTACCTAGATCGTTACCAGTGTGGCTATCAATCCCATCTTGCCAGTCATAAATAATGGAAATTGTAACCAAAAGGATCATAAACCCCAATCAGGAAGAATGTCATAAAAGGACTAGAAAGCTTTGGTGGTTTAGTTGGCATTTTAAATAACAATTGCTCATATCCCCCTGAAAGTCATACTTTAGTGGACTTTGTTAAGGTTCTGGTACATTTTAAGAAAATTGGTTCCTGTGGCTATTTTCTCTCTAACAAGAGGACTTTAGTTTTCTGTAAACAGAACTCTAAAAGCTACCATACAAAGTACTATACTCAGGGCATAAAATAACACTTTTCTGATGTCATTTTCTTCCTCTGACATCCATGTCTGGAAAAGGCACAAAATGGAGAAATTCTGATAGTAATAATTCCCATTTAAGCAGAAGGGAGGATAGAAATTCTTGCTAGTGTCTTGACAAATATATAAACATTACTATTTTCACATGTAGCATGGCTCCTTTACCATCAGAAAACAAGAAATAGTTTTTGTGACTTTCAGAAAACTATTTTGTTTTCTGTTTTTAAGATTTATACTATAAGTAAGTTAGAACGAATAATGTCAGGAAGGTGGATAGCTGTAGCCTGCAATTTCTCCTCACTTAAGCTGCACAGTAAAAAACACTACTTAATCTTTTGGAATGTTTCTATTATTTTTCCTGTTTAAGTAAAGACAAGACAGAGGCACTCACCTTCCTACAGAGTTCACTAAAGACATAAAAGATAAAGATCCTGTAGTCTTTCATCGAAACTTTTTCTTGCTCGTTGTTTTGTTGTTTTAATCTAAAATCAGAATTACTTTAATTAAAGGCAGATGGCAGTTCTTCGAACACAAAAATAACAGTCTAGGAACAAAATTATCTTGCAGTAAAAAAAAAAAAAGCTTTCTTAAAAGGTTTGTGGCTATTTTACAGACTTACAGGGTTTTGTTCTTTCTGATACTTTATAAACTTTCGATGAACTCCAGAACTGAATTTGACCACAACTCTTTGAAGTCACCCCCAGCAGCTGAACTCAGTTACAGAATACAGATCTGTCCACATTTGTTATGCAGAATCTGTTCCTCCTCATGAATGCCATTGAAAACAGAGAGCAGAATAAAGCATGTATGTGTTAGGATCCATAGAGCAGAAGAAAACATATAAGAGAGTTGGTAGTTTGTGCAACTAAAAGTGAAACTTTTACACTGGCTAACAACTGGCATTTGAGTATAGACCATTTCATGAAAGAAGGCAGCAGACAGTTGACTATAAAGCAGTTCAGGGAACAGACAGAAACAACTCTTTAAGAAGTATGATTATAACTCCAAATGCAAGCAGGGCATTTATATATTAAAAAAATTAATCTGCCTTGGTCTTTCTGTTTAGGACATGGTATTTACCAAAACATTAAATCTACCATATTTAAATTGGTAGATTCATATTGAATCACAGAATGGTTAGGGTTGGAAAGGACCTTAAGATCATCCAGTTCCAAGACCCCTGCCATGGGCAGGGACACCTCTCACTAAACCATGTCACCCAAGGCTCGATCCAACCTGGCCTTGGACACCGCCAGGGATGGAGCATTCACAGCTTCCTTGGGCAATCCATTCCAGTGCCTCACCACCCTCACAGTAAAGAACTTCTT
>WYDI02000255.1:0-18724 GCA_009867235.2 Psittacus erithacus
TCTCCAGGCTGAACAGCCCCAACTTTCTCAGCCTATCTTCATACGGGAGGTGCTCCAGTCCCCTGATCATCCTCGTGACCCTCCTCTGTACTTGTTCCAGCAGTTCCATGTCCTTTTTATGTTGAAGATGTGCTTTGCATTCACAACTCATCTCTTTTCTAGTTCTGCATCCACATCATTGTGCATAGTGTTGCTATCATATTGTGGTCTGTAGGGTGAAGTGGACAGCCAGATTTCACTTGTTTCCTTGTTCAAGGCCAGAAGTGTGTGCTGCACCCCAGATAATCCTATACTTCCTGCAGAAACTCATTAAGGAGGCATTGCAGGAAGGGAAAGGACTTGATGCTCAGTTGGTCTATGCTATCCCATACTGAGAATTTTTGATGAAACTCAGTCTATAGAAAAGAGAAGTTGTGAGAGATGAATAATAAAAGAATAAGCAGGTATTTGATTTTACTGCCATTACCCCAGCTGATGAGTGTGGGTATAGTAGGTCTTCAGCTTTTGACACCACTGATGTCAGCTCTTGGGAGCTGAGCTAGGTCACTGCTGAGGGTGCTTGAAAAATCCCACCCTATGAGTCAAACAAACTATATGAGTCTAGTGACCTGCATTTAAACTCACTTGCCTTTTAAAAATAAACCCCTGTACAATTCCCAAAAGCAGCATATGGTTAGTTCACATCATGGACTAATAATAGCTTACATCATCTTATTTTTAAAATCAGACCTTTTTTGAATTATCGGAATGCCAAAAATAGTGTTGGAGAATTCCAGAAACTACCAATCCTATAACTTTAAAGTGGACAATCCTTTTTTTGAACCTAATGAAAAAAAAAAGAAAAAAGAAAAAGAAATCCCAACTTCTAAACCTACAGTATTTGTCTGCCAAGTTTCAGCCTGGAACACATTTTTACAGCACCTGTAATCCCCTGAACAAACTAGGTTTATAATGGATGTGCTGACAGACCTTTAGCTATTCCAGCTATCTTAATAGCTCAGCTGTATTTATTTTTCATTACATTTAAATATAATTGGTTGAGGTTTAACTCTAGTTCAATTTGAGGAGAACCTTTTCATTTAAATATCAGTTCTGGGAAATGGGTCCTTTCTTGGGTGCCTTTTGGGGTTATTAGGAACATAATTTTGGGGTTGCTTTTTAGATTTTTCTTACTACCCCATTTGTGTGTTTTTCCTTTTAATTAAAAGTACAAGAACTAAAATAAGCATTCTTATGGAGTGTATGGTACTCAGTTATGGTTTGAATCCCAGTGTGAGGAATTCCAGTAGAAGTTTCACATATTCTCTTTTGGTCTCAATTAAGGAGTATTTGACCCATCTTGGCACATCAGTGGAAAAGCTGTATGGTGATGTGCATGGATCCTCGGTGTTCTGAACTTATTTTGATAAGTCTAAGCATGGAGAAAGGCAAAAAAGGCAAGGCGTGAAACAACTGTGGAAACCCAGAAATGCATGTGTCAGGGATTGTTGGTGGGATAGCTGTGGGATTAGCTTTAACATGAGGTGTCCGTACTCTCCAAATTGAAAAAAAATTTTTTTTAGGTGAAATATGACCAAGTTGGAACACCTTTGAAATTGAGAATAAGGAAGCAAGGAAACAAACTCAGCAGAATGACTTTGAATATAAAATCTATCCTGCTGTTACCCTATAGGGAAAAATGAAGTGAGAAATATGGGATTTATGTTTAACTACTGCCATACATAAAGTGATGGCACTTGAGATACAATGATAGTTATTAATACTATTACTGATATGAAGTAGAAGTTAGAAGTGTAAATTTAAGGGGAAATTGGTACAATAATTTTTTATAATTTAAAAGAACCATTTCAGTGACTCAGTCCTGTATTTTTCATAATATAGGATCATAGAATCATCTAGGTTGGAAAAGACCTCTAAGATTATCATGTCCAACCATTTTGCCAGGACTGCCCAGTCCACCTGTAAACCATATCACCAACAGCCTTGTCTACATGATTTTTGAACATTTCCAGGGACAGTAAATCCACCACTTCCCTGGTCAGCCTCTTCCAATGCCTGACGATCCTTTTGGGGAAAAAAAATTTTCCTAATATCCAGTCTAAACCTCTCCTGACACAGCTTGAGGCTGTTACCTCTTGTCCTATCGCTTGTTACTTGGGAGAAGAGAACAGCCTTCTCCTCACTCTGTCTTCCTTTCAGGTAGTTGTAAAGAGATAAAGAACCACATACTCTCTAAATTAAGACTGTGGGTTTTTTTAAAGACTGTGGTCTTTTTCTAGAAGATGTGATTTATATAGGAAGTCTTAAAAAGCTGGAAAATCCACTGGGGAATTTGTCATAGTTGCTCTCCTTCTGCTGAAAAGATTACTTCCATTCTTTTTTATCTTTGTATGTCATTGTCTGCATGAGTAGAGAGTTTTCAGTGTCCACTTTCTTATATGCAAACACCATTTTGTTTGTTAGCTTAATATTCTATAAAGTAATTAGACTAAACTCCTTAAATCTCTTGCCAACAAAGATATATTTCCAAGTCTTGAATAGCTTCTCAGGGACTAAGGTGACTTTCTTAGCAAGGTGACTTGCTTAGCTGTATTACTGCATTGGATGTTCATATTGATTTGGTTATCCAAGTGATTTGTAAAGCCTTTTCAGAATTACTGCTCCCAAAGACACAATTTCCCATTTTGTGATAATGGCACCATTCTTTGCTCTTTGAGCACGATTCTTCCACTTGCCTTTACTGCATCAGAAAACATGCTTTACTGCATTCACCATATCAAATGATCTTGATTGTGTGGTATTACAGTGTTTTTTCATTATTAATTTCTGAATTATCAGCAATAATTAAATAAAATACTTTCAGATAATTGGAAAAATATTGAATTGAAACTGGATTAGGAAAATATCTCTATAGGAACTAGCATTTTCATGGTTACCCATTCACAATTAAAATTAAATGTATTTGTCTACAATTTCGTTTTTCTTCACATGATTTGTTGCATTTTGGGGTAAGTGGTATGTCATAAAATATGAAATGAGAGAAGCCATTGGGAGCTGGGTAACTTAGGTAAATTGAGGGAGACAAATCAACAGTACCTGGGGAAAAACAAACGAACATTCTTGTATTTACTTATGTTATTCCAAAGCTTGTAGAACCTTTTTGCCCTTGTATAATGAGAGTATTTGGTGAAAACCTGATTGACATTCCTTTCAGTGGAGTGACTTTACTCTCAGAGTGGCACTGCAGTTTGAGAAGAAATTAAATCCTAGGGTTCTTCAGCTTGGAACAGAAGTGATAAGATGCATGAGAAAGATTTATAAAATCACAAACCAACGTTCACTAAGCATTTGAAGAATATGCAAATAGTAAGTGAAGGTGAATTGCTCTGGGAAAACAGCAGAAGAATAATACTTGTCCAGAGCTTATGACTGCAGCATCTGGATTCTCCCTGAGATCTCAGAACTGCCAGCATCACAAGCAAATCTTCTCATCCCAAGGAATTCTTCCCCTCCAGAATCTTTAGATTCCCAAATATATATTTTAAGCCATCCAGGTGAACACATGCAATGGTTGCCATAGAACTGTGAAATCCATAGTATATCTCCATTGCATTTTGAGTGACCCTGTCTAAGGCCAAATTTCCACTCCAGCCAGTCACCATACCACTGCAGGGCTCCTGTCACCTTTAGCTGTGGAAATAAATACCTCAGGCAGTCAAATGAAGAGTGTTGGCATTATTCAGTATCACTGATGCTGGAGCAAATCATGACGCAGTTACTAATTCAAACCATTTCATTGTAGCTTACTTTCTTTTCTAATGAAATCCTGATGTAATTTCATAGCTTTCTGGGAAGTAGCTGAGAATGCTGGATTATGCACCTTACAGCAAGATAGCATTAAAAAGTTGTAAAAAAAGTATTTTCATATTTTTAGGCATCAGATGCTGCCGAGAAAAAAATATACCATTTTCTTTGTAGCATTCTTGATAGAAATAGAGTACTGACAGTACAAAAAGCTACTCTATTTTTCATGCTAAAATGTGTCATTTTAGCTGTGGCTAAATCTTGAAATACATTAGTTAATTTGCCAATGAAATGTTGATTTATTTAGATAACATTATAGTACTCTATAATTTTTTCTACAGTCATCATTTTATTGTTTTGCGTGTCTTCGTATTTTTAACAATGAGAACACTCAAAGGCTTTCTTCTTGGGTTTTTTTTTTCTTAGATCCCACATAAGATTATTTTAAAATAATTTGGTCTACTTCCATGCTGATACTACTGACAGCCTCTTATAAGTGAATGAGAAATTCCATCTGTAAAAAGTACATTGTCTTATTGTCAACTATTATTATGTTTTTTTGAATCTATAGCAAATTGTTTTCCCATTCAAATGAAAAAACTAAATTCTACATGGTGAGAACAGGCTTCCCAGGGTAGTGGTGGAAACACAGTCACTGAAGTGTTCAAACCCTATGCAGATGAGGCCTTTTGTGACATGGTTTAGTGGTAGACTTGGCAGTCCTGGGGTAAAGGTTGGACTTGATCTTAAAGGTCTTTTCCAACCTAATTGATTCTGTGATTTTATGGTTCTATGGTAGCTCAAATGCAAACATTCGCAAGTCCCCATGGAGAACTGAACATTCAGAATAGGTCTGTAGTTCTTTGCATCACACTGTCTATATTCTTCAACCTACAACTATTGTTTTGCATGTAGGATTGGAGGGAATTTCCATCACCATTTTATCAAGGCATTTTCTACTTTAATATTTCTCTTTTATTGAGGAATTTAATACTCAGTTTGTTGTTGCGTCAAGCTCACAAAGAATCCATTTTTTGTTTCAGTCTCAGCACATGCTTTGAAGCTCCATTACAACTTACCAGCTTTTTTGCTTTAAGCTTTAGTAAGCATTGTCAAAAATACCCATTAGTGGCTCCACCTTGAAAGCGCAGATCCTTACAAAAAGATCCTTACAAAATTCCACTAAGTGTGTTCAGCATGTTCTCCATGAAATGTCCTTTTAGAAAAATTCAGCTGAATAAAATTAATTGCTATATTGCCTTAATGAATCTTTCTATATTTTTGTTTCTTGCATGTTGCTTACCTGTTTTATAGGTACCAAAACAAAAACTAAAGACAATTTCACATTTTAAGTTATGAAGTCTGAAATACAAAACTGCATCTGGACTTTCTATTTCAGATACACGATTCCATCAGGGACATATGCAAATAACATTTGTTGTGGTGGTGGTTCTGTTTGTTTGCTTTGTTGTTTTTGTTTTGGTTCGCTTTTTAATTATGTTATTCATTAAAAGATCTGCATTTATTTCACATTCATTCTTTCAGTTAAGGAGTTAGTCACAAGACTTAATGCTTAGATTTGATGGAATGATGCAATCATCTTTTTTTCATAAGAAAACTTAATGAAATAAAGTCTGTCCATTACAAAAAAAGAAAGAAAAAAAACCCAAACCGTAGTAATTTTTTAAGTCTTCAGCTACATAGAAAACTGTTGCAGAAAGGGAGGAAGGGAATAAACTCTTTTCTATGTCCAAGTAGCTATAGTGAGAAGTCATGAACTTAAATTGACAGCAAGGGAGTTAAATTGGATACAAGGGAAAATATTTTCTAATGGTAAGGCTAATTAAGCATTAGATGCTCTAGGGAGCCCAAAAAACATAAATTATCAAAAATTTTGAAAACATATTGGGCAAAGTGTGATATGGCTACCATTCCTTCTGACTTCATCAGAGAGGATCTGGTAGATGACCCCTTAAAATTCCTTTGAATTCCACTTTCTATCATCCTATCTTTATTTCATATTTTGTTCACATTTTACATGCCATTTCCCAAGCTTTTGTATTGACACTGCTTTGAATTTATTCACAGCTTTCCCAACATGGAATGTCTTTTTGGCTTACCTTTAACAGATGAACCAATTGTAAGCTGAATAACTCATTTATACTATAAATGTACAATAATTTCATATAACAGTTAACTTCTGTATGATTTTGCAACCTATAACCCAACACCACATATTTTGGCAGGGTGAAATTAATTAGTTCACTTTTATTTTCCTTTCTGCAAGATAAATAGCGCAGCAAAGCTTTCATGCTTTTGAGGCATTTTCAAGGTGTGAATTGTCTCTTTAAATCTGAAGTAAAGGTGTGGAAACAAATTTGATATCATGTGGCAGCATTCAGGAAATAGGTCTGCCACCTATCAGCCTTGAGAGGCCTCAACAATCTTTTTTTTTTCCTCTTTTATCTTTCAAGACTGCAAGTTTGCTGGGACAAGAACAGTCTTACTTTGATTATGTTATACCTAACAAAAAAGCAACCCCATTCTGGGATTCTGTTGCCCATTTTTCCACTGCACTCTTAGACTAAGGAAATAAATGCCTAATGACATAGTGTCAAGCAACTTGTGACAAAATGCATAAAAATGCAGTGTGTTACAAATGCTTCACATTCTCAGAACAGCAGTAAGGAGTAACACGTCTTTCTCTCTCTTTCTTATGTTTTAACTCATGCACTGGCTGTGTGAAGCAGCTGTACAAGGTTTTGAGTGCTCCCAGGAAAACTGCCAGGAAAGCCTCCTGCCCACTTTGCAAATAGTGCTGCATAACTGCTGCCCTGCTGACTTACGTGCTTTGTGCTATGCCATACATGCAGGCTTGCAAACACAGATTTAACTCTGATGTAAGCATAAACCTCAGTGACATGAAAAACCTCTGTTGAACAAAGCATGTATGAAAGGAAGTTTCCAGTAACTTTTGTTTTGCCATCTTTTGACTGATTAATAAAAGTAGAATAGCAACAAACACTGTGTTGTTACTTGTATCATGGAAATGCCTTCAGCAATACAAAGGACAAAAAAAGGCAATCTAGAAGAGACAAGGTATAGATATAAAATACTAGGAAAACTTGAGAGCTCATTTAGCTCCAAATATCAGAAAAGTCATTAAGAATCTTTCCACTAACTTTTCTCACAGTCTTTTGAACATACGTATTTAAGTTACATTTGCCTTTCCTTCCCTAGACAAATGTTGAATGCTGTTGGACTATAAGGAAAATTATTAATCTCTTCTGTTTTCTAAAGGTGATAACAGTTAAATGTTAACTTTATTATGTCATTAGGTGTCTGATTTATGATCACTGCATCCTACAAGATAAAATATTTTTACCTGCAACACAAAAAGCTAAAGGAATTGTGACCACTATACCATTGCTTTAACAGCAACATAATGAATTAATGTAATTAATTAATTACTGTAACTTGTTAAGAGTAATTAACATATCATGGCACAAATTTGGATCCACATTACTGCAATAAGAGATAGACTAACTTGAATTAATTAATTCCTTGGTGTAACTGAGATAAAAATCAAGACCATCAGGAGGTTAGAAGAGCTTCTGAATATTAAAAAATTCTTTCTATTTTGTTTTTATAGTACTTTCGATTTGTGCACTATCATCTGCCTCTAGTTGGGTGGTCATTTTCTTCATTCTTCACTGCCTCTCTCAATTGCTGCTTCATGCTAAGGAACTTGCCAGTGGCGCACTCTTCTCTCAGACACAAGGGTCAGACAACTAGGGAGCAGACAGTCACATAAAGAAGGCTGCTAGTTTGTTCTTTTTTTGTTCCAGTATAAAATAAACATACACGTTTAAATTTAGTAAATTTTTTTTAGGGGGGGTGGGTGTGAAGAAGGGAAAGTTTTGTTTTCCACCAGTATTCACTTCAAACTGAAATTTAAAAAAATTGTGAGCTAAAATTCTCAAGAGTTTTGAGTTGGAAGTGTCAAAGAAGAGAACATAGATTTAAAATCTAATTTAATGTAGTCAGCATAATGAAGACATATTACATATAGAATAATTTTTCTGTTTGGATTTTCCTGAACAGGAAAGTGGCCAAAAAACTTTAAGGCAGCATGACATTCTTTTCTAAAGAAATATTTTCTAATATTATTTTAGTGTGGGGAAAAATCTATTAACATTAACAATACTTCATTATTGATTTAAAATTATAATAACAACAACTTTAAAACCTTATTTACACATCTAGAATTGTCAGATAATTCTGTCCAAAGACTTCTACCCTCAGAAAATTCAAACTTCTTTATGTTTCTCCTTCAACCTTTAAACTTCTGCCCAAGAAAGTAATCAAATTTAGGCTATTTTATGCTAAGGGCAAAATCAATTTTTATACAGCATGCTCCATTCCTGTGCAATTTCTGTGTAATTCGAGGGATCTAGTTCATGTGGTGTGGTGGGAGGGAAAGGACTGATGACCACAATTCTGACAAGATGGCACAGAACGACCTGGTAACTTTCATGTAAGATAAACCTAAGCTCTCCATTTACAGGAAGAATTTCTGGTCATTCACTGAAAAACAGCTGAATTTATTTTCCTTATTTCAAGGACAGCAGGATGAGGCCGATTAAGTGTTTACTTAAAACCGGAGGAGGTCAATAGAAAGCATTGGATCCACAATCTAATACAAGATCACAAAGTAGATTTACCAAATATTTTGTTCTTTATATTAGCTGTCCATTTGCAGTTTTACTCTGAGGAAATTTGCTCCAGCTTAGATACTTTTATCAAGACATAGACTTCTCTGCATTGACTGTGAAGAGCATGTAGAAAGTAATGTACCACAGAATATTTAATGAATAGCAAGTTTATAAGGTAGTTTACGTTACTTACCGACTTATTTGTCTGCAAGATCATCACACTTAGAACTAAAAGGAAAATCTTTAAGGACCAATTGCCAAACATTAAAGTCAAAAGCTGGAGTTAAATTAAACATTTGCAAAAATACTTTACCTCCAGCTTGCTAACTCAAAGGGCTGAAAAAAAAGCAGGGGTAATTATCAGTGATTTAAAAGCTATTGCTAATACAGTTGTGTTCTTTGAGTGTCTCTTTACCTTCTTTGCTACATAAAATAAGGTTATTTCCAGAATTGTTCTAACCTAATTAAATCTCCTATTATCTCTCAGCCAAGCATAATTCACAGCATTGCTATAAACATCAGCCGTGGCAAACATTACAAGTAAGATGCAGTGGAAAACCTTTCAGTGGAAAAGCTGGAGGATCTGAGCTTTCTACATTCAATTATCTGATATTGTGATGAGTTTAAGGAGAAAGAAATAGAAGTAGACCTAAAGATCACTACGTGACAGGAGGTTGTTGGATATAGTGTTAAACATCAAACAATTATGTTCAGTAAAGGTTTCCATAGATGAAAGTTAAATGCAAAAAAATAAGGTAATGTATAAAGTAAGGAATAGAGTTTTGAACCAGGATTGGCACTGAATCTTTGCTGTGGTTATTGTTTGAATCCTATATATATATGTATATTGCTACTATCTAAGGATGTGTACAGGAAATTTTATTATTATGTTTGAGAGAGACACACAACAGAAAGAGTGTGCATCCATGGAAATGGAAGGAACAGCTTCCACATTACAAAGGTTTCATATACCAGCTGCCATCTCTTTTTTCTGTCTATGCAAAACTAAAACCAAGAAATGTAACCCTTCCATCAGTTGGTACAGGCAGCAGCCAACACCGGATTTACTTTCACAGTCCCACTTCAATAATCTTATACTCCCATTATGGGAAATAAAAAATAAAAATAAAAAAATAGCCTTTTCTTCTCCTAAGTTGTTCTTCCCTGCATAGAAAAGCACTTCTGAGTATTGGAAAGAAGAACTAGACTGAAAAGAAAGAACAGAAACAAAAAAACTTATGGGAAGCTCAAGTTTATTTACATAGTTAAGAAACCTCAAAAAAGTTCACAAGAACTCATGCCCATTCTATCAGTAGCTCCTTGAAGCCTTAGTCTATGTGTCAGAGTGTCAGAGGTAATTCAAGAGCTGCTCTCCATGCCCATCTTAGCTATCTTTCCCACAACTGCCTACCCTGTTCTCTTAAATGTGGCTTCAGAATCTTCAGACCTCTAGGTGTTTATATGCTTAAAAAGACACATCATTCCTTCTACCTACTTTATCAGTCCATCTGAATCTGCTGGCTGCTGGAAATTCTAAAGAATAGGAGAGATAAATTAGGCACAACTGACTGTTTCCCACCTCTCTTCCATGGGGAAGAAAGACAGAAGGAAGGATGGAATGAAGACATACCCTCTCTTTAGTTCGATCTTTTCACTACTGCCACACAATCAACAAAATTATATTAAAAAGAAGAGCATCCGTCAGGCATTCAAAGGACTTTTTCTGAAAATACTAGTGAGGAGCCACCATTCCATATGGTCTCTGCAATGAGGCAGACATGGATTCTCGTGAATTTTAAAGTTTTGGTGCAATTGTTTGTTTGTTTGTTTTCCCAGAATTCTTTCAAACCATAGTAATCTTCCCTAAAGTGGTTGGTGGAGAGGAAGAAGAGGGCATCAAGCTGTCAAAATGACAGTATGGACAAGGAGAGGACTTAGCTTATCAGTGCAGCTAGTTCTGTAGTCAAAGGGAGAAAGACAGATAAAGGATCTTTCTCCTCGTTGGCCTGAGGCCCTGGAAGTATGCTAGGAATGCTGCTCTCCTTCCAGAGGATCTGATTCAGTTTCACTTGTGGCAGTTTAGTTCCCACTGCCATCACTCTTGCAGTGACAGTTGCTATAGTGAGTGAGAAAGTGCCTTGCCTGGTTTTGAGTGCTAGCACAAAAGGTTGCCTGTCTCCCCTGCAATTTGGCAGGAAACTCTGGTGTGGGATGATGTGTAGCTGTGCACTTACTCACTGAAGACCTCGCTGGAGCTTATTCCTGGAGAGAGCAAGCAAACACAAGCAGTGCTGACTCCTCTTTTTCCTTAAAGGAAGCCTACCACAATATCTACATTTGACCCATGTGTTTTACCAGCTGTTCCCCCAGCACTTTATAGACTTCACACCTCCCATATTTGTGAAGTCAGCAGTACAGAACAGCCCTTGGATGCAGTTTTTTGCTCTTTTTTTGGGGGGATCCCAGCTCCCAGAATGGATTTTAGCACACTTTAGTTTACACCATTAATCTCCCTGTACAGCAAGAAACCTAAAAAAGAAGACAGTATAAGATTTTAAAAAGGGCTACACACAGTCTTCATGCTTCCATTCAGCACAAGCTAAGGATACAGGCTTCCTCTCTGCTGTGAGGTTAGATGCATCCATCCACTTGGGAACTGAAAAGTACAGAAAGTTACTCCAAAAGATACAGTAAGAATTTTTATTTTCTTTAAGTAATTATTGCTTTTGTTTTCAAAATACAGTACGTTAGCCCTGCACAACACAGTGGTCCATTCCAACCTATGAAGAAACTCCAGTTTCTATCCCTCCTTTAGAAGAGTTCAGATGCATGTTCTCCCACTACTAGAGTAGCATAATGGGAGGAAATTGGGGGATTTCCTTAAAAGAAAAGATGAGTCATTTACCCATAACGCTGTGGTCAAGGGTGAGATGCAAATTCAAACATTCTGAGATAGGCACTGAATCTGGAGTGAAAAAGCTGGTACTTCTTTTCTCACTAGAAATGAAAGGGTTGGCCACCATTCCATCTCCTTTATCTGCATCTTAGTATGCTGTGAGCATGTCTCCACACTAAAGCATTTCAGAGAACTTAAAGAGTATTTTGTTCCTAGCCTCTGACAAGAAAGAGGCGCCAGCCCTGAGACAGATACTCAAACCTTATGTGTTAAAGCATTTTTTAGTACATATAATGTACAATTCCAAGGAAGTCAGACTTTTTTGTTGCTGTTGCAAATTGAAGCGCTGTTATAATTTATTTATGTCAGGATTCGGGAAACAAGTAGACAAAGAGGTTACTCCTCAAGGGAAGATGTTGTTTGAAAAGAGCCTGAAAGCCACTTACACACCTTTTTTATTTCACAAATGAGTCAAGCCTGACTCTTCTGAACACCTAACACAGATGCTTCTGAAAATATTCTGCTTTTCTGGTTTTTTGTGGATTGCTTCAAAGAAAAAAAAAGTAGAAAAAGCAGAAGAAAGGTACACCTTCATTTTACAAATACCTGACCCAAAATGGAACAAAAGAATGGCCTCATGCTTAAGGCATTGAACTATTATTCAGCAATGACCTGGAGCAAGTAATTTAATCTGTCTATACTCTGGTTTTATAGTGAAGGTCTCTTTTTCCTCCCCAGCAATTTAAGCAGTAAGCTCTTCATGAGAGAGCTTGTTTTCCTTTTTGCTTTTGCATTTACATTACATCAGAGAGCTGCTTTCTCCAAGAGCTTCCAAGTACCACTTCATCTTAAAAATATATAAACAGAATATAAACATAAACATAAAGAAAACTTTACAATTTTTATGATCAGTTCTGGGGACAACAGTTTAGGTTTTGAATAAACAGGTTTTCCTCTGAATATATGTTTGGAGATGTTGCATTAGATACATAGATTGAATATTGCAGAATACAGTTTAGTTTGCACACATCTCAGTTTCCTCCAATCTTAAATGAACAAGGCATAACCTGGAAGGATGATTTAATGTCATCTTCATTTGGTGACAGCTTATCATGGGCTATATTCACTGAAAGCATCATTATTCGAGATGTTATTATTATTCTTTTAGAAATTAAATCATCTCCAAGAAGGAGCTAAACATATAAAATGGAACCAAAGCCCCCTTATCTTGAGCAGTGTTTATATTATAAATTATCTCAGGGACCCAAATTAGAATGCCAAAGGAATTTGGCAGCAAAAAACAAAGGAAGTGCATGAACCTCCCTTGGGACAAATCTGATAGCTCATGCTTGCATGTCAAATAGGCGCTGCCCTTACCATATAACAATCAAACCCCAGATCCTCAGCTGGTATGAGTTATCCTCTCTCTGCTAGTGGAGCTCTGTCAGTCTACACCAGCTGAGGATCTAGCTTACTTGTGATTTATAGCAAACTGCAATGCCCCAAACTGAGCAGCACAGTGTCTTTATCATGCTTTCCTTGAAAAGCAGCAATTTGGATTTTTTTGCTAAGAAACAAATTTTGTTCTTTAGCTTCTGTCGATAACATGTGAAAGGGCATTTCAGAAGTTTAATTGTTTAGTATAAAGATTAAAAATAAAGTAAGTGGGCAGGAAGGTCATAAACTACTTTCTTAAGGAAAGATTACCATTTCTGACTGTACTGAAACAAATCCCACTGTATATTAAGTCAGCTGAGTGTGTATCATCTAAGAGAAACTGCATTGAATATTTTATTAATAAAACCAAAACTCAAAGAAGAATTTTATGTCACGTGCAAACATTAAAATTGGCAACATTCGTATTTTTAAATTGTTTCATGGTGATTCAACTGGAAATTATACACAAAGTATGGTATTTGTTACAGCATGAGGTATCATGAAGTATGAGGTAGGCAGACTGACATACATCTTTTTATATCTGCTATTATCAATCAGAACAGACATGCTGCAGAATACTCAGGACTTGTAAATCCCATTTGCCATGCAGGAATGGGGTAAAATAGAGAAATGCTTCTGAAAGTTGGTAGCAAGAGAAATTGAACCTTAATCTGAGCAGCTGTATTCATTCATTTTTACTACGAAGATTAAAGTATTCAGCATAATGGTTTGTGGGATATTATGATGCCTATGACCAAAGTGCCCAGTCCTGAACTCCCAGGGTTACCATGGTCACACTGGGTCTTACAGGTAAGTTAAAGAAAGCAAAGCTCCACAGAGAGACACAACAGACATTGTGTTGAGCGCTAGAACAAATCAACCAGCCAACGGAAATTGTCAAAGGGAAGGGTATGTCTGAATTCTGCCAAGGAAGGGTACTCACCTCAGGTATGTCCGAACTTTTGAGGTTGAACCTGAAAGTACTCCTAGAATGTCTTCATATCAGGATGTGGCCTTTTCCTCAGTAGCCTAATGGTGAATGTCTTTGCTACAGAAGTGGGTCATTTGACATTTGACATTCCACTAGAGTGGGTTTGAAGTTCTTGTCAGGTGAGTACTGCCACCAGCTGGCTATGCAGTTCCCTGGACAAAAGTGTTCTCAGCCTCCAGTTGAAGATAGGCCACTCTGTGTACTCTGAAAATAAAGATTTTTTGAATGCAGTAAGGAAAAGTTGATGTCCATCTGTTCTGAAATGAAGCAATTTCTTCACCTCTGATTATAATACTTATTATAGAACCAAAGGAAAGTTGACTTCTAGGGACAAATGTGGAAGAATGAAAACTGACATTGCAAGAAGAAAACCAAAATTCAGAGCTGTGAAATGCTCAAGTTGGGAAACCCAAGCAACTGGAACTCCATTTCAGAGTTCTGCAGGAAGACTGGTACGGAATTGCGAGTCCATTAAGAAGATTTCATAAAATGCCATTGTACAAGACAGCAGAAGGCAGCGATGTGTGGAGCGTGGAATATGCAGTTCTAGTTCCTCAGTTCAAACCAGATGAATTCAAAAGAAAAAAGACACAAAGAAGAGCTACCAAGATGTAAAATTAGAAGACCTTGCTCTGAATGATCTGAGAAAATGGTATAAGATTGTAGTTTTTCTAAACATGTCAATAAAGTGAGTACCAGGAGGAGGAAAAAAGGATTTTAAACTTACAGTGCTGGCACAAGAACAGATGGATATAAACTGGCTAGAAAAAAATTATGCTGAAAACTTCAGTACTGCATCAAAATAGTGAGGTTCTGGAGGAGCAATCCAGTTGCAGTTGTAGAGGCAACTCCCCCAAATCACAATAACAACTAAATTAGTTTTAAGAGGACTTTGATCACTTCATAAAAGGATTCTCCACCATGGTTGCCTCAAGTAACAGGGGATGGGTTGCCATGATCCAAGAAGTCCCTTTCAGCCTTGTGTTACTGTGAATTTAGAAGTTGTGACTCAAATAACATAAGTAGCTTAAGGTAATTTGAATACTTAAGCAAATAGGTAGGTATAGCTCCGTGTATCTAAGATCGTTCATTAACAGCACATTGGCTATCCCTTATCTGTATTTAAAAGGAAATGGTTTTCCATTTCCCACTTTAATCTTTCCTCACTGTCTACATTAATTACTAATGTCTGTGTTTTAATTATTTTTTCACTGCTTATATATGTTGGATGCCAGCTTGGTTTACCCAAGGGACCCTGAGAGATGGATGCATTAGTTGCTACTATTTTAGCTAGATGCACAGAGCTGAATTTGTAACAAAGAAAATTATAACAAAAAAAAAAAAATATCAGTAGCCAGCCAGTTTTATCTGAATTTCTGTCTACCATACAGAAATGGCATATTTCCTTTTGTCAGCAAGTTATATTATTTTCAAGCCTCTTAACATCAGTAGGCACAAGCTATTTTTGAGCTTAGAGAAAGCTCTACTTTTCTTCTGCACCCCCTTAGTGCCTAAAGACTTCAGGAACAGCTTTGTGGCAGTAGAAGAACAGCAGTAAAGAATGACCCAAAGCCAGCAGCAGTGAATATACTGGGTGGCTGCTACTTGTGCTTACGAACACCTTTTGTCTGAAAGTCACTGGTACCAGCAGAAACAATGTGGGAAGCACATAGAAAGTGTGTAATTAGATTACAGTGCTTCCCTGTAGCTGGTTTCTTGTAACCCCTGATTGTTTTTTGTTTTCAGCATCAAGCTCATTGGAATCACATTACTGTGTAACATAGACGCAGTTCACTTTAGCCGTAAGCAGCTGGATCTTAAAACCTCAAATGGGCCCATATGCTCATAGTCCTTGACAACTAAATCTTTTCCTTTTCTTCTTTTTTTTTTTTGTACTAGAAATTTTTTCTCAGCCGCTTCCCTTAGATTTTTCTTGAGCTTCAGAAAGCTGAACATAATGGGAACATGCAAGAAGTCTACTACCCAGTTAATTTTACTTCAAGCTGCAGTAAACTTCCCTGCATCTGAAGAAAGATATGATAATGGGTAGTCATCTGCTCTCACTTATGTATTACATTTCAGTTACAGCAAGAAATTACATTCATAATGGGAGAGAATGGAGGTTGTCAGGACTGTGAAGAGAAGAAAAATGACTGATTCATAAGTTTTGTGAGCCTATGTTGTGGTTTAAAACCAGTACAGCCTCTGAAGGTTTTCTTCTTATTTCATATATTTAGCACTCTTTAATAATTTTACACATTCATAGGCTAGCACTAGGTGTATGAAGAAAATATTTTAACTTCTTTGTATTTTAAAAAATATTTTTATTTTTCTGTTTTCTTCTCAGAACCAGTAATTCTTCATGTAACTTGTGCTATTTTCCAGCAGGAAAAAAAAAGATCCACAGAAATCCCATTAGAATATTTTTGTCTTCTTAGAGAAATTGATACAAACAATTCAATGAGAAAAAAGAGCTAATGTTCCATACAATCTTTTGAATAGCTAGTCCTTAAGTGATTTTTGAACTCCACCTCTCTCTTTAAGTTAAAAATCAACGTCTCTTTATTGGAAGGCCTGAGACAGAGTAGAAGACCATATTCAGAGGCTCTGATTGTCCTCAAGCCAGTTTCCACAAACAACTACTTCACACTGTTTTCACTCATGTTAAACAACTTGGAAGGGCTGTCTTCATTTTATTTATGTAATTTTTATTGTATTGTCTGTATTTAGTAGGAGTTTGTTAGTAATTAGAAAAACAATGGTAGCTATTCTGCATTTCATTGTAACATCAGATTGCTACTTACAACTTTCTAGCAGAAATTATTGAAATTTCTCAGGTCACAGGAGGCAACTCTGTCCTTTATATAAAGGGTCAAATTCCATTCTTGAAACTCAGGATTTTTGTTTCTGCTGCTCCTATTGGCAAGATGTGTTGGATCACTCTGCTTTGATGGCTTTAAAGTATTTCTTGCCCCTTGGCCAGTTTATAATTTTTCTTCTGACAGCACTGCCCTTTAATTTAAATAGTTTTGTTCCCCCCCCCGCCTCATTGTTACATTTATCATTTAGTTGAATCAACAGTTATATTACCTGTTCTTTTCCTTAATTTTATTTAATAGAATAAACCATTTTTTTCCCAATAACTATCTATCCTTCAAAGAATCATTCCCTTAAGTTTTTTCATAAGACCTGTTTATCTATCAGTGAGGGGTAGCATCTGACCATTAACTACAGAACAAAGCCAGAATCTCCCCTCAGAGAAAGATTTCCAGTCATGCGCTTGCAATGCTTTCTAAGCATCAAGTTAATAGCCTGTAAAGGAGGTGAAAAAAGTGTTTTCTGTTGATATACTATTAAAATCAGAAGACAGACTTCAGAATTGCCTGTGAATAATGAATTTATGAACACTAAGAGCTACCTCTTAAAAACCTAATGACTGTGGAGCAAGCCAAATCTAAGGTTTCTGCGGTTGAAACCCTTTGTATGATATTACCTCTGAATTCCTAGAACTGACCATGTTTTTTTGGCTCTGGTTCCCATGAAGGGCAACATGAGTGTCTGTAGTTTAAATTGAGACTTCTATTTTTAGTTACTGCCACACCACTTCTAAAAACTACTTCAACTACCTAGGGTAAAACCTAGTCTTAAGTCTTAAGGCTGAGAAGAAAATTATAAGAAGATGACTGTATTTTATTCTTATGCCTTGTCCACCTGACTTCCCAGCAGTCGTCCATGTTCTACATTCTGAGTTCATTCTACCACTAAACCAATCACTTTATGTTAAAAAATTCATAACTTATAAATAAAGTACCTTCTAAGCTCATTCTGGAGTCAATGTTCCCTAGCATCTTCATCAAAAATCTAGATAATGGACAATAGTGGGAACAGCTGATACGCTAGAGCGCAGGGTCATCTCAGGTTCTGATGGATCTTGGTTAACTACTGGTACAGGTTACCAAAAGAGACTGTGGAATCCCCTTCTTTAGGGATTTTACAAGTGACTGATTAGATCCCTGAGCAACCTCTTCCAACTTTGAGAAGGAGGTTAGAGTATGTAACCTTATGAGTGCCCTTCCATCTGAAACTATGCTATGATCATGTTATTAACTGGGTGGGGTAAGATCACAAGTCGAAACAGGTTCCAATTTATTTTTACTTTTCGGCTTGTGAATTTCTGAAAGATTTGCTTTTGTTTCTTATAGATCTGCCAAAGGTACAACACAAACAACTTGATTTTGACTGGAAACTATTGGCATTTAACGAACACAAATTGGAAAACCTGAAATAGATGAACTAGAAAAAGCATAGTTTTTTGCTGGAGAAGGCTGAACTGAAATTTAGGAAATCTCTTCAAGCCCTGTGAATTCCGAATGAAGCTTTCTTTCACAGAATCATAGAATTATAGAATATCTCAAGTTGGAAGGGACTGTCGTGGTTTAAGCTCAGTCAGCCACGCAGCCATTCTCTCACTCTCCCTTCTTCCTCCCCCCCGCTCCTGGAGGGATGGGGAAGAGAATCGAAAGAATCTAACTCCTACAGATTGAGATAAGAACAGTCCAGTAACTAAGGTATAACACAAACCACTGCTGCTACCACCAGTAAAAATAATGATAAAGGAAATAACAAGGGACGAGAATACAGCTGCTCACCACCCGCCGACTGATACCCACCCCGACTCAAGCAGTGATCTCACCCTTCCAGGTGACTGCCCCCAGTTCATATAGTGGGCATAAAGTGCAGTGGTATGGAATACCTCTTTGGTTAGTTTGGGTCAGGTGTCTTGTCTCTGCTTCCTCCCGGCTTTCCCTCCTCCCTGGCAGAGCATGAAGCTCAGAAAGTCCTTGGTCAGTGTAAACATTACTGAGCAGCAACTAAAAACAT
>WYDI02000256.1:0-18195 GCA_009867235.2 Psittacus erithacus
TACTGGTCTCCAGCTGGACATTGAGCCATTGACCACAACTCTTTGCATGCAGCCATCCAGCCAGTTCTTTATCCACCAAGTGGATAATTAATCTAAATGAAAGTGTAAACTTTGATAAACTTGTAACAAAGGGGGTAATTTGTTAGCTTCTAACTGCAAACAAAAGAAGAGTCTGAAAAACTGTATTATTTTGTTTGTATAATTTAAGTCATTGAACAATGCTATGATACAGCATTTATAAAATTGGCAGTAATTAAAAAAATTCTTGCAACATACTGAATTCACTAGAGTTCTATTTTTTAAAAAAAATGGTTTTCACCTAAATTATAAAGCTAAATAATTGACAAAAAGAGGAATTCTTTGCACAATGCAATTAATTCCTTATAACAAAATTCAGATATGTGATTACAATCCAGTGTAACACAACAATCTCTTTTTACACTACAGCAAGTTTTATGCAGTAGTTTTTCCTTTTATATTTTGATTCACTACGCACAATAAAGAAATAAATGCTGCACTTCGCTTCAAATGCTCTAAAATTCTTCTTGAAATGAAATCTTTCAAATTTTACGTTTTTTCCACTCTGGCTTGTCTGTTTCATCATCTTCTGGTTCCACTTCTGCAAAAACTGCTTTTGGTTGTGTTCTAGAAAACATTAAAAAGATTAAAATGGTCAGGCTACAATTCTTTATCAGGAATTATATTAGACATACACTATACACAAACGACATCCTTTCTACACTTAAAAAGAGAGTATCCTGCACTTGTCTGGTTTTCATTTTCAACAGAAACCTGCCAACTAATCTTCTAAGAACTGAAGAAACACAGCTCTCAGGCAAAGAACAAGCAGAACAAACACACACCTTTTGAAAGTATTATTTCCTCATCAGCTCGTAATCATTATCTGTGTATTCCATGAATAAAATTAAGATAGATGAGAGGAACAAATCAATTTAACACAATGCTAGGAAAATGGAGCCACGGATCTTCTCATTCCGTGGTTTTAAAACCCAGAAACCTCCATTTTGATATACTATAGTATGACAGCAGTCAGTAAGTGAAAACAGAACAGCCAAGCCAGGTTTTCTGGCTTAGCCTGTGCATGAAAAAAACCCAACTTCTCTGAAGACTTTTTATCCAGCACTATGGTAACATAAAAACCCTAATGATCTTCCTACGAGAACACAGTGTATCCTACAGTCAAGCTTGATGATATCTATTCCTCCACTGTTTACTTGTACTTTAAATAACACTTAAACTTTATAAAAATAATTATTGATTACTTTTTAAACGAACACAGTATCAAGTAGCATTTCAACAAACTGTTTGGACATTCAGTTCCCCTGTTTTACACTTTAATCACTGCATAGTCCCCTTTTGCAACCTAATTCTCAGCACAATCACTGGGGAGCTTGAATGCTCTCGAATTCTCATTACAACAGACATGACAAAGTACAAAATGCAGCCAGGGCAGTCATCATCTCATTAATGTATTAACTAATGTTTTTACAGCAGTCTAAGGATGTGAAACACTATTATTGTAACCACTGTTATTTGGCAGACTCTACAAAAGGCATAAACCTTAACAAAATTGCGTCTGCCTTATTTAACACAATAGGTATAATTCAGTGTTGCCACTGACTTCGAAGAGTAATAGCAAGCCATTAGCTATTAAAGAACAGGATTGCTCTGATTGCTTGTCAAATACAGGCACAAACCAGATTTAAAGCCACCACGACTAGTCAAAGACAACTTCCCTTATACAAAGGATCTTTTTATTTGCCTGTTTTCTCCTCCATCCTCCGAACTTGTCATGGAGGTAAGGACCATACTAAGATGCTACAAAGTCCTGCTGCAGGACTCCATTGGCACATGGTCCCTGGGTGCGGTCTGTGTATCTCATTACACCTAAGCAGACCTTGCATCCAGACAGGGATCCATGCTGCTGAAAGTCAGGTAAGTCATTCTGCTCCCATGGAAAGCAGAACTGAGACTGAAAATAAAATTCCAATTTCAAAATTTCATTACAAATAGTTACATAAACTCCACTTAGCCAGTAACTGAAGGAGGAGGTTAAAAAAAAAAAAAAAAAAAAGATAAAAACACTCAATCCAAAACAGACACCCAGGATGAAGGCTTTACTGGCCAAAATACTGGATTTTGTTAGCTGCTGAAGAGGTGGAATGTATGGAATCTTTTTCCTTTTTTTTTCAAAACATATTGATGGAAGTTTATTTAGCCCGCTTTAACAGTGTAACCTCCTTTTATCACAATAAATGAAAGGCATCTAAATGCCATATGGGATCACATCAGGACAGTATCGAGATGCTTATTAGTAAAGCACAACTAATTATGTATAAATATAATTTCTGACCACAAAGCCTGCTACTGTCATAATTTTGTTTAGAAACTTCCAAATAAGGAGAATGACTTAATTTGTCAAACAAGCAGCAGAACCCCCATATTTTCCAGGATAGGTGTGGCACAGAGAACAGTTACGGACTTCAGCTAGTGTAAGCATTATACTGAGTCTAGTAACACCAGGGGTGGGAGATGAAACAAAAGAAGCTGCAGCATCATGTAGCAGTAACCAGCTAAAGCAAACACATACAGAGGAAATCAGCTATGCTTGCTATCTTGTTTTTGAAAATTAACATGAAATGGCTGTAGCATCAGCTCAGCTGAAATGTAAACTGTTCCACCTCCACAAGCTACACAGCAGCAACTGGAGCCTAGGGCAATTTGTATGCCAGATCATTTTAAAGGCATAAGCTTTAACTGTTAAACACTGTTTTCATTTTAGCATTATCAGCAGTGACCATTTAAGCACAAAATGTTCCGCTTAGTAACTGAACTAGAGATTACTAGCAGAGTAGCAGTTTGCTGCATGATTAATACAAAAGTTATCAGAATAGGTTTACTACTTCAAAATATTTTTATTTCTGAGGGCTAAATAACACATGGGGAAAATTGTGTCCTTTTTCCCCACCAACTTTCTATACTTTATTTATTCTTGACTTTGGGGTTGACTTCAGCTTGTTAAGGATCCAGTTGACAGATTGCATCAGACACTGCCATAGAGGGCAAAGGGCCCAAGAGAGCTGGCTGATCTTTGAGCACAACCTCCTCAAAACATTCTATCCATGTGCAGAAAGTGAAGTCTCGCAGAAGTGTATTATGGATACACAGGGATCTCCTGTCTGAGATCAACTCCAAAAAGGACAAACACAGAGAGAGGACGCAGGGACAACCTTAGCCAAGAGGAACAGAGGCATGAAGTGAAGATGTAGGAGCTGAGTTACAAAAGTAAAATCTCAGCTGGAGCTGAAACTGAAAAGATATTTGAAAGGCAACACTATGGGCTTCAACAGGTACGACGACAGCCAAAGGAATGCTAAGTAAAATGTGCTCAATGAGGCAGAAAACCTGCTGATGTAGAATATGGAAAAGATCAAGATACTTTATGCTTTATTTGGCTCATTTTCCCTGATAAGGTCTGTCCTCATGTCTCAGAGGACTCCGATACTACCAGCAGAGTCTTTGGGAGAGAGTTAGACATTATCAACAGAAGAGGAAGATGAAGACGGTTGCTCATTAGACATGCAAAAATCCATGAAATTAGATGGGATTGATCCAGAGGTGCCAAGGGAGCTGGCACCTCAATGCCATGTGACTCAATGTCATTGCAAGGGCACTCTATCATCTTTGAAAAGTCATGGTGACTGGCAGAGGTTCTCAATGATTAGAAAAGGCAAACATCATCATCTTTATGAAGGGCAAAAGAAGACTGGGGGAGCTGTAGGATATTCTACCTAAGTCCCTGGGCCTTTGGGGAACAATCCCCATGGAATGCATTTCCATTCACAGGAAGGACAAGAAGGTGATAGGAAACAGCCAGCATAGATTTAGGAAGAGCATACTATGCCTGTCAACTAGACTGCTGAACAGGCTGCCCAGAGAGGTGTTGTGGAATCTCCATCACTTGAGGATATTCAAACTTGGCTGGCCAAGACCCTGAAAAACCTCAGTGCACTGACAAATGCACTCCCATTGTGGGTTGCACTAACAGGCTGCAAACAAAACCAGGAAAAAAACCTAACATGATTTCTTCTTACTGTGTGCTTCTCTTTATTTTGGCATTTCTCAACAAATTCAGATATGCAGACCTCTAGAAAATTTCTAGGGGCCATGAAGACTGCTTTAGAGTCACCATAATCCCTCTGGTTATGGGATGTTTTTCTTAGTTACTTTTCAGGGATCCAATAAAAGTAGCTTCTTGACATCTGAGGTTCACAGATTAGCAGCTAAAAAAAATACTGCTACAGCTAAACCAGCTGGAGAAGACAACTGCATGTCACAGCATGTGACTCATGCTGCAATAACTTTTGAAATTTGTGTTTATATTGTACTGGAATAAAGAAAAAAAAGATGACTTTCAAGCATGCTCAGAAACCACAATAATGTCATAAAGGCTATTTCCAGACTCAAAAATGAAGATTTTCAGCATGAGACCCCTTTATATTCCTTACTCCACCAACTAGCCTGACTCCTCTGAATCTCAAAATCACTAATTTTTTAAACAGATTTACCTTAAATATACCCACATGTGCCAACAAAATCATTGTTACAAAAAATTATCTTCAGTCCTGTTTCTTCAACTAAAGGTACCTCAGCCAATGCATGACAAGCACTTCACACACTGCTACTGCCATTGAGAAAAAGTTCAGTGAACACAGCACAGCTACAGGCTATTGCTTCAAGTCATTCGCTTTTGCCTGTGACAAGCAGCAGTGATAAAGACAGTAAAATTTGCTTGCATCATCAACAGCAACAGTGACAACAACACTGAAGAGAAAGGTATTTTCTAAAACCTCTGGTCTATCTTGGTAGGAAGGAAAACTTCACCCTCACTTTCCCTGTGGTACAGAAGAGAGCTACATCTGGGCCTGATTAGGCCCTCAGCTACGATGCTTAGCAATTCCTTCAGAGGGACATCTGAAGTCATAGTATATCTGTACAGCTGTGTTAAAACAAACAGCTCACAAAGAATGTAATTTTCAAACATTTACAAATGATGCCTCAAGTTCTTTTCCTGTAGTTCTTTACTTGAAATCTTCAATCTGTCCTGCCTTTCCTTTCACTTCACTGAAATTTGAAATTCATTAGAGACTCTTGCCAAGGTCTCTAAAAAGCTTCTCCTGAGAAATCTCAAGATCTCTTCTTTATCCTCATCCTTTATGACTTTTCTGCTGTGATGGTCACATCTTTTTCACTGCTTCATTCACACTGTAGTTCTATGACATGTCATCTCCTAATTCAGCATGCACGTCTTATAATCCTCAGTATCTTTTTCAGCAGCATCTGCTTTTTCACCCATCCTTTTGCCTTTTATGTACTTCCCCCTCCTTTTCTGGCTTAAATTTTAGAAGAAATAGAAAGGCCAGGCTAATAATAACAGGCTTGAAAAATTTTCAAGTGACAACACAAATTACTATTTGGCTTAAAGAATAAATTAGGCGCCTTCAACACCAACAAGAAGGAAATATTTTTACATACAATGTATAAACTAACACCAAAAGTCCCATTGCAGGTATTTGTTTATAAGAATTACTGAACTGAAAATACAATTAAAAAAGCATGAAGACCGTTACCTGGTTTAGAATGACCTAATCAGTATGAATCAGGACCAAACTCTAACCCAGTAATCACAGAGTTATGAAAACTCTGATCTACCAGAAAAAGAGCATTTCTTAGTCTTCTCAGTCTAAAATTATGTAATAACCATAACTGAAGAAACTACAGTTTCCTTAGACATTTTCTTAAAAAGGAAAATGAAAAACTGTAGGTGAATAACCATCCATTAAGCAACACAAAACCAAAAGCCTTGTCAAACAAGAGATACAACAAGTGTACAGCACATTAAGTGGAAATTTACTACAAGAAATGTGGAAAAAGTGAGAGCAGAAAAATGAAGTACTGAAAAGAATAAACAGTATTAAAAAAAAAAGAAAATAACTTAGATGTATGACTTTTAGGTCTCAAGACAGAATGCAATTTAAATGTGTACCAGAGTATCAGCTTTCCTAACTCTATAATGTATCTTATGCTATAGCTAAGCAACTAGCTTCCCTAGGTTTGTATACTGCTCATTATTATGACCTACTGATTTTAAAACGACCACCAGGGACACTCTGACAATTCAGTATTACACAATAATTTATATCAATTACTTGCAATTTGCATATTTTATTAAATATGCATCCACAAGAATATCTGCAAGATGCTTTAGACACCAGGTAAACATACATGCCATGGAAAGTCAGATATAGGATATAATTAACACAGCTGTGTGTGCAGGCAAGAAGCTAATAAAACCTATGACTGTCATTGGTCTGCAGCTATTAATATAGACTGAATATTAATAAATATTTCTGAAAATTAGAGACATACCACAGTAATAAAGTTTTTGCATTCAGTGTCTTTAGTAACAACAATAATAACAAGAATAATAATTTTAAAATGCTTTTTGCATAGACTACATCTTTAAGTCAAGCTTCTAAAGCAAGGATAATGGCAGTTTCACTGGCATGAGATTTATCAGCTGACAAAACCATCAAGGCAACATGCTGTTGGCTGCAGTCCAGTTCCCCCACATATGTATCACCGTCTGGTGTGTAAGCTAATAGCAGTCTGGACCTGGATCCTCCCACTTCTCAGCCAGCTCTCTTCTTCCCTTGCAACTACATCCTCAGCAAGACACTGTAATGAGATCTGCCCACCTAACACCGTAAGCCTTCTGTAATAGAGCTATGTTTTAAAACTTTCATGTCTACTACATTGCAGGTGCCAGGGATGAAACTTAACACACAATGAATGAAGTTACTGAGCCAAAAATATACTGAGTTATCTACCTACCTGATGGAATGTGTGATTGCATTTACTTTTGAAGATGGATAGCTGCCCATCTCAAATAAAACCAGGTACCAACACACTCAAAGTAAATTTTATCTCTAGCACACATGCACTATCGAACAACTAATGATCAATATTTAGCATATTCATTACAACAACTGTTACAGAACCAGGCTTTCAAAAATTTCTTCTTTGAGGCGAAGTGTGGTTCTGTATAATGCACTGATTTGATGTACATCATCAAATGCATACTTATTAGCAGTATGCCATACTTGTTAATTACCCAGTCAAAGCCAGGCTGAGTCACTGACATTCTCAAGCTGCTTTGGAACAGCTATTCTGTTAACTTTGTGAACATGTGGGTCAGGTCAGAAAACAAGTGTCACCATTAGAAACAGCTATGATTCTTAATATATTTTGAGTTTTTAAAGAGGTGGTGATTGTTTCACTAAAGTGTTAAATACTAACAAAGAAAGTACAGTCAGTAAAGTACTGGTGAATGTACAGCCTAGGAGATAAAACACTGGGCTGCAAACATGAAAAAATAGTTTGCTATTGTCAGACTGTTCTGTGCAGGCTATTTCCGCTCTTCACAACCTTTTCCATATGCATTTTGAAAATACTACTTACACTACATAGATTTTGTGTAACAAAAACATCAATAATAAAATATGAAAATTTTAGTAATTTTTGAAGTGATATCTTCATCAGTATGAAATTCATTTATTATTTATTTTAGTACTATGATGAATTAATCTATTTAATGGTTTGATCTGCATTTAGTTCTAGGAGAAAAAAAATCTTTCGTAGAAAGCAATCTAGAAGCATATTGCACAATTTTCATAGCAACACATATACACAAATGCCACACTTGCACATACTAAGTTACTTAAACTAAGTTACCAGCTGTAGGATTACCAAGGTTTTACTACCATGATCTCAATAAAGCTCTTTAATTTATGTAACAGCTACTGAACACTTAAGTTGAAGTTCTGATAGAAGATTTTATCAGTGCAATTTTTAATACTACTATACTTTAAACACCAAGTTAATTTAAGCATGTACTCTGGTCCACATGCAGGAAAAGCCTCACAAACTTACGACATTTGAGAAATCACCTAAAATATACTGCCATAACATTAAGCAAATATTTTTAAGATTTAACCCAAAAATCGGCCAGAACTAGAGGGCATATTAAAAAACTTATCATCCCAGTCTGTCAAAAGGACAGTACTTTACTAAAAGTTACATTGCAACTACAGACATTGAGAAGATTCTAAATTCTGAACAGCTTAGAAAGCTTTAAAATAATTTTCTAGCACTGATATGTACATTTTAAAAATGGAAATGTCAAATTTCAACAACTTAACCTCCTCTTCAAACTCTTATCTTCATAAAAAGAGTACGGCATATTCTTAGTTTACATACTCATGGCAGCAATCCAAAAAAGGCAAAGTATACCATTAAAAATGTGTGTCTTCTATTTCTACCAAACTCCCACTGCCCTCCAGAAATATTGCTTGCATTTGTAATTGTATCCTTACTTAGCATATGCCGGAGAAATCCAGTATGGATTCTCCTCCGCTTCCTTTGCGTGACGTAAAATAGCCTCTCGAGGGTTGCTATCATCTGTCTTATCCAGTGCAATATTCTTGACTATATACGATGACAAGGTACCTCCATGAGTTCCAACACGCCCACCACGACCTGCAGGAAAAAAAAAAAAAAAAGACGACTATTTTAGAGACAAATATTTAAGAAATAAACGTCTAGAACAGTGACCTGATACAAAGACATCATTTAACACTGCAGGAAGAATCTAATTTAGAGCTGCATTCACGTAAGTGTTTTACTGATTATGTAACACAAAATAAGTTATTGTCATTATTAATTTATTCCAGGCAAGCACCTCAATCAAAAACCAATGTATACAGCATCAGATATTGCCCATACATACAGAGTTACAACACAAAAATGTTTGAATGCAAACCCTAACGAGTGTAGGAGCCAACATGATGGTCCCTCTGGCATACAACAGTCTGAAATGATTACACCTAGATTACCTGGTCCTGCTACTGGAGGTTCAGGTTTGTGGGACTTCACAGGGTCCAGCCTGTCCTTCTCCAGCTGCTTCCTGGTGCTTCGCTGTCGTGGTTCACGGAACATCGGAAGCGCATGGGCTGAAGGGTCACAGTTTGGAGAAAAAGAAATGTTAGAAATTTTCTTTATAAGGTTTTAATTACAAAGATGAAGACTGGGACTCTTCCTTGTAATGGAAAATGTGGCAGAAGCAGCCTCCCAGCGGGATACATTTCTTCTGTATCCAAGCAGTGATTTATTGGTGGATACTGAGGACTTCCTTCTGATTTTTTTTCAAAGATGAAATCATCCACATTTCCAGGCTTCCTTCAGGCAGGAGCCTTTCATATGAAATACTGTTTGCACAGTTTATTTAATTTATTCTTCTATCACTCAGTTCTCAGCATTAGCACCGTGACCAACTGGTTGCTCTTTTCTGAACTTCCCAGTCTTCTAATGCTTCAAGAGCAGTACAAAACCCTGGATACATTCTTAGATGTGTAACACAGAGGGAAGCAATCCTCTCAATGATCTAAACGGTAATGGTTCTGCATATGAAGTCATAATTATGTTCTTTCTTAAATTATGAGATTAATCAGAGTTGGAAGAATAACCATTGCTGAGACAATTTAGCCAAATTATCAGTATTTAAAACTTCTATTTCCTCAAAAATATCCTCAGTATCCTTAATCACAGTAATTGTTTCAGTTTGCTCAGGCAATTTGACAGCAACAGAAAAATAGGGATGCAGTTTTCTTATGGTGAGGTTTAGCTCTCACATTTAGATATGCTGATTGCTGCTGTTTCAGAAAATGCAGGAAATTGTGCTGGGGTCAAAAAACCCAACAAAGACAAAAGTCAGTCTAACAAATCTTGCATTTAGAGGCACCAGCTCTATATTGAGTAAGCAAAAGAAAACAAAACAAAACTAAACAAACAAACAAAACCAAACAAAAAAAGAAACCCCAAAAAAAGAAGAAAAAGAAGAAGGTAGCACCTACGGACCTACCAGTTTGATTTTTCAGCTTATTTCTGGAAGCCAGCTCGATTTATTAGAGTGAGAGAAGTCACTCCAGGTGACAAAGCAGTAGTTCTTTGCAAATAAATGTTTAGGCCTTATTTTTGCAGATTTCATTAAGTCTAAAATGCCTGGGACAATTTACTGAAAAGCACTAAGCTTGACTGGTTTGCATACAGCATGTAACTCAGAGATCCAAGCCCATGCTATTTGTGGAGTCAAGGTTGTCTAAGGGAAACCCAAACTTCGTATTTCTGTGCTTTAAAAGTAACACCTTATCCCTAAAACCAACATCCCTATATTAAAAGTAGCCATTACAGGCAATCCTAAAATTAAAGGTCAGCTGGAAGTCTGAAGGGTAGGGGAAGGGGTTTGAGGGGAACAGCAAAAAAAGAGGAGAAGGAAAAAAGGTTGGATCACTCTTCAAAAGGACTTCCAAGATCTTTCTTTCCAGTTGTATTGGTAAGCTTAAAAGACAGACATCTAACCCCTGAATAATTTCCGAAGTATGCAACAAAGTTCAACATTTGCAAACCAAATCCTTACATTTTTCTGCATTGCTTTATACGGAAGTATCCTTATTTAGGTTTCAAAATGATGTGGAAAAAATGGTTTAAACAGCTAAAACTTGACGACAAAATTCCAAAATTTTGCATAACTGGGACCTAAATCTTTGAATGGCATTTATAAATGCCATTGAATACAGAACTTCAATTAGCTTATAAGCAGAAAGGTGGTTGTTTTTTTTTCTGAATCACAAAACTCTTCACATTATAAACACTAACGACAAAGTGCACACAAGGTATTTAGATAATAGACCACGTGCTGATATAGGCATGGCTGTAGTAAGGACGGATTGAGAAGAGCACCCAAGGGAGAGAAATATCCCTGTTCTTTGCCAGCTACTACTTTACTCACTGCTACACCAAAATTGGAGCTAGACATCTGCAGCAGTGAAGAGACAGCTGTGGCTGGGAAATACCTGAGATGGGACTCAGAAGACTGCTGAGGCTTTCTTTTGTTTATTATGCTGCCAAACAATTATCTTGTTCTACAGAAATGGTTTTAGCTATTTCCAGTACCAAAACTACTAGAAAACACAGCTGAATCCAAGCACCATGGAACTGGAAGAGAACAAAGAGCAGCAGGAAAGCACAATTGTGTGACTCTTCTCATTTCACATGAGGAAACACTACATTAGGGGAATGTTAATGGTGAGGGGCAAAATCTCTGTTGATCCCCACATCCCTTTGCAAAATTTGCCCTTGGAAAAAGGCAGATCATTAAACACTTTATAGTAACAATGATAACTACTTCTTATGCATCAGGAAGCCTTAATATGAACAGAGGCCTTATACAAAGACAACCCTGAGGATACAGAAGTATTTAAGCTATTTAAAACACCATGTAACTCTGGATAAGTTCTAAATTTTGAAAAATCATTTGCAATTTTTTCCAAGACCTATCACTAATGTCTCTGATTTTGTCACTGATACTGTTAATGCTCCCAAGTGGGAAAACACTTCCTAAACGATCTACAATCACTGATTCAGTTATGTAAAACTGAAGGTTTGGGAAAACTCCAAAATACTGGAGGTTTTGTTGGTTTGGGTTTTTTTTAAGGCAGTTGTCTTTTCAGGCTTTCAGGTGCATCAGAACCTAAAAACCAACCATTATTAATAACTTTACAGAGTCTACAAGATAGACATACCTTTCTGATTGTGCAAGGCTAGAAAAAAATTTGTACAAAGCACTAACATCTCACACCAGTGAGCAACACTTGATGAAAAGCTGCGTTTTTTTTAGAGGGAAAAATATAAAGCTGTATGATCTGCAAATAATTTCAAACCTAAGGATGCTCCCATAAAGATATACTTAAATTACTTACGTGTTATAATATAATCCTGTGTAAGAGTCTCTGCTGGTCTCTCTTTTCGTTTTGTTTTGACCACACATAATTTTGCTCCCCTAGGAGGAAACACACAGCAGTTCAGTTGGTCTGTTTATATCAAGCAGAAACAGGTTTCTATTCAAGACAGCCTCAACAAAATTACACAGTATTTTAAATATTCATAAATGTGTGTATCTTTGCTGTCCATGCACATGTGGAGGACAGAGATTACTGATTCTGTTACAGAGCAGTTTATATGACATGCGGAAACAAGGGTGTAAGATTCATTTCACACTTCATTTGTCCACAGCACTTGCAGCATGCACAATGAAAGTGCTTCTCTCCCAAAATCAGCAATGATTTGCTCCTAGTACTCCTAAGCCACAGAAGCAGCAGTTATCTAACTAGAGGTGTCTGTAACACTGCAGCTGGAAAAAACTGCATAAGCCTGATTGGTGCAGACGGATTTAAACTGGTGGTGTTCTCCTCCTCATAGCAAGTATCAGGATACAAACTGGATACAAAACTGAGCTAGGACTATTATGGTCTGTGCCTAAGAAATGCAGGCTACCCTCTGAAGAGGTGTCCAAACAAGGATGAACAACTCTCTTGTTCTCTAAATGGGCAAAGACCAGAAAAATAGAACACTTCCAATAATCTTGTAAACCAGAGTTTACCTTTACCTCCAAGTGTCATAGTAAGCATCTGGACACAGTATGTTTTTGAATGCCACTGAAACAAAGGTGAGTGCATACAGGGGCAGAACATTATACCATTTAGTACAGATGAAGTGTACATTTCCCGCCGGCTGACAGGAAGCAAGCATGCCCAAGTTCACCAACCAATCCAGATAGTAAATTAATTGCAAAAGAAGTATTTATAGACTAGTAAGGCCCTCTTCTTTTCATTCCAGGCTGAGAAGTCACATCTGATGAATCACTACCACCTTTCCATTAGATGTACAGGCAAAAGCCACACGATAGGTACAGGCAGGGGAGAAGATTAGCAGAAAGATGGGAATGTGCATCCTTGGTCTGCACCCTCTCAAGCTGGTTCTTCCAGTACTACTTCACGGACACTGAAGTTTAAACTAAGGCTTTTAAAAAAGATTATTACTTCAGGAGATATTAAAAAAAAACAACAAAAAACCAACCAAACAAAAAAACATAGTCTCATCACAAATATGACTAAATAAAATAAATTTCCTTTCAATAGCACCACATCAGCAACCTCCAAGAAACTGGATGAAAGTTTGGTTATTTTTACTGCAGATTTCATGCAACACAAAAATGAAAGCACATGTAAATTCAGGTAGAACAGACAGCAAGTATACTGCACCAGGAAAAGCCCAGAGGGAAATGTGCTGTTTTTCAGAAACAAACTGGTTTCTTGTTTTTTATTTCTTTTTACTCTTACCAAATAAGTAAAACTGAAAAACTCTGCAAAACAAATGCTACTAAACTGGTTTTTCTCATTTCTTAGGATAACCAAAGAACCACAGAATCAGGTTAAATTTAAGAAAAAAGATAATGTTATTAGTCACTAACCATGATTACTTACCTCTGGCTTTTGACAGGATCATAGTAAACTTTGGCCAAACCATTTCCTGTACCAACCATGATCTGGTTCAGCTTAGGATGCCACAGGCTACGCACAACACTCTGAAATAAACAACATATTGATAGTCAGTCACTGATTATTAGAATTAGTAGGAATATTAGATTAGTAGGAATATTAGAATTAATATTCCTATTCTCAAATAGTGGATCAAAGTCACACTGTAGCAGGAACATGCTTAAGAACATGAATGAATATATGAATACATGAATGAATAGAAGTTCCTCTCCAGAACAATGTAAAAGGAGTGACAACAAATGGATGTAGGCAGAAAGTACAAATTGGTGGCAGTGTGACAGTGTTTTCCATAGACTAACTGCTCCAAGGTCTTTGCGTACATAATGAAAATGGAAAGTTAAAGGGGGATTTGAATAACGAGAGCAAGGAGAACAATGAAGTGCTTCAAATACAGCAATACAGGCCTTCATGACTTTTGCATTTTTATTCTTAATTCTCAGTTCTTCCACCCTGTTCTTCAATTTATATGTCTTTCACTTCTTACACAGTGCTGACCTTTCATTTGCTAACTACAGAAATGGAAAAGCAGCTGATTTTCACTCTTGGTTCTTTCTTTCCCTCAACACCCAGAAAAACTTGGTAATTGAAGCCAATGTCTCACAGCTCTGTCACACTTCTGGTCAGCAGAGAAACTAATTTTTAGACATTAAGAGTATTGTTCTTTTATACACAGAGTGTGGTTCTCCATGTGACTTTGAATCTCCACGTGATTACTGTACTCAGTCTGATTCAGCACACCAGCACAGGAACTCTTTAAGAGTCAATCTTCTGACTCAAGAGCACCAAGGAAGTTGCCATGAAGGGCAACGCATTTCAACACAAAACACAAAACCTGTATGTGCCTCTGACTAATCAGGGGAAGAAAAGTGTCTGGTTTTGAGAGACAATAACTTTTTACAGGGATGCTGTCCAAGACTGGAGACTGGTCTTAACAGCGTCTGAATTTCTTACGCAATAAACGTTTCCAGAGTTAGCAGGATGCACCATTCTGCTAGTATTTCACTGAAAAAATGCTCGTTTTTAGCCCTATATTTCCCCTAAGCTATTTCTCTCTTTTCAAAAGCCAGGAATGGATTCTTCTCAAAGTGAATTAATAATTGAATATTCAACCATTATCACCCATCTACCTACGTACTTTCAATTTTAACATAATACAGCGCATGAAATTCACAGAATGGGAACCACTAATGTCTTAAAGAGAAATACAGCACAGCTAAAATATAATTAGGAGTGCAAAACAGCCCTATGACTTGGGAGATAAGAACCATCTAATCTGAAAAAGCATGGTTACCTATCAGCTCTAGTGACTCCTGAATCACTTCCCATTTCATGTTCCATACTATTTCTGCTTTGGTTCAGATCCCAATTTTTTTAATGTTATGAGAAATAAGAGCATTAAAAATATCAAAAACATTCTAATGCACATTCAGCCATCATGAATCAGATTCATTTTACTACAAGATGATGGAAGACTTCTGAGCTATCTTTCTGCTTTGTGTTCTAGTTTAAGAAGAAAAATTGAATGATTTGAGTTTACATGAATTAACTGACCATTCTTTACAAGGTTCCTCTGTAAAACATTCTCCTTCTACACAGATATGCATACAGTATTATACATTTCCATGTGCATACAGGTACAAATGAACCTGGTTTGCTTATTATGAGATAACTAAAGGACAATAATCTATTATGAGATAACTAAAGGTACAAAGTAGAATTCTCTTATTATTCCATGAGCCTTGCCACAACCAATCAAAATAATCAATACAGGGTTGCTAATAAATTGTTTGATTTAAGTAAGACATTCTTACATACTGTTACTGAATGCTCAAAATGCTACAGTAACTTTAAAACACACAAAGCTAATAAGCATGGAAGCCCAGAGGTGGGTGGCCTTTTATTAATATTTATTGCATGTTTTTCACCTGCCTTTTTAAACGTTGTTGTTCATGTGGTTCTCCACTTTCTACTGTCAAGTAAATGTATTTTATAGCATGGTACGGGATACTAGCCAACAAAAACAAAGTCTGAGACAGTGTGGCTCAGCACTGTTGGGGATTGCTTAATTTCTAACTTGTCAAACATGCACAGCACACTTAAAACCACACATGGCACATGCTCCTGAGCAGGCAAAATAACTGCCATTAAACACAGACCTATAAATCTTCTCAAACTGTCAAATGTCCCCAAAATATAATTTGTTAAAAACTAAATATATACAAGCTCGGAACACGCAAGTAATTTTATTAATCTACTGGCATAGAAATTACTTTATAAGAAATAATAAAAACTACTTACACAGATTTTCAGATTATGTTAGAAATGGGCAATACATTAAAAGACCAAAATATTTTTGGTTTTTTTAATACCGATGCTTTAAACAGACCAAAATTCCTAAACTAGATCCTGAATTTTTTCCCCATTGATATGATCCTAAAGAAGTAAACATTCTAAATAGCTACACAACAAAGTGATCACTGTGGACTAGGTCTTAACACTGGGAATGAGGGGAAAGAGGATTCTTTATCATACAAAAAAGAGTTACTTCATAAAGAGCATTTAGCCTTTGATGCCTCTAACGTTCCTAATGTTCAGTTAAAATAACTCCCGCAGACACCTTCATCACTGGAAATGCTAATCATCAAATTCAAGCTCAAAGAAGGTCCTACCTTCCAGCTCTCCAGGCAAACAAGTGTGTTAATAGCAGGAAAAGTGTCTTCCTGGCTTCGACTACCTATGTACATAGGCAGATAACCACCTACTGACACTTAATTGTACACAATTACAGAATGATGGCAATTGGAAGAGAGCTCTGGAGATCATCTAATTCAATCTCCCATGCTCTAAGAATGGCCAACAGGTAGTTCTGGACATTAAGTTTGGTTTTGAATATCTCTAAGGATGGAGACCCTAACAGCATCTTTGGGCAACCTGTCTCAATGTATGACCACCTCCATCATAAAAATTATCAAACCTCAAACTATTTTCTTACGTTTAAGTGGGTGTTCCTGTAATTCGTATTGTGTCTATTACTTCCTGTTGTCATAGGGCACCACTGAGCTTTGCTTTACCTGCTTCACCCTTCTGTCCCTCTTCTTGTACAAATATCCCCCATGAGCCTCCTCTTCTCCACGCTAAGCAATCCTAGCTCTCTCAGCCTTTCCTTCTGTGTCAGATATCCTAAGGCCTTAATCACCTTTGCAGTCCTTCACTGGACTTACTCTAATAGGTTCATCTCTGTCTTGTGCTGGGAGCTCAGAATTGTATCCGGTGCTACAGATAAGTCTTGCTGGGGGGGAATAATGTCCTCCCTCAACCTGCTAGCAACACTCTTGCCTGATGCAAATGGCTATGGGCTTCTTACTGCCACTTTCTGTTCCTCTGAGATGGAAAAGGAATTTGTCATTCCACAGTAACTTTTTCAGAATACCTTATTTCATTTTAAGATTGTGCCTGGCAATAGAACCCTATACAAAAAAGGTGGTACTTCAATTTTAACTGCCCTCAAGACAGGAGTTCAAGCCATAACCTCAGCAGAAAAGAGCAAACTGCAAGCTCTCACTCCACTTATCAAGGTGGTTATATGCTTGGTAAGAGAAGTAAAAGACCAGGGAATAAAATTGCTTAACACTGCTTTATGGAAGCCAAGCACAAAAGACTTGACCAAGTGTTAAGCAATGATTGCATGGAAAACCTGTGGATGACATCTTCAACATTCAGAAAATACAAACATCAGAACAACAAGCAAAAACTTCAGTTAACTAATTCTAGATTCAAACATTCACACAGAAGGACTTTATCTGTTCCTTATAAAATAAAACAGAAACAAGACAAGTCTATGTAGATTCTGAAATCCTGAAATTTCCATGTCATATATCAGCTTTGCAAATGAAAAATAATGTACTGTAACAAATAAGAATAGTAAAATGTGCAATGTATCATCACATCGCCATCTTCAATATTTAAAATAAAGATTTCTGTAGTGCCTGGATGTTATGGACAGTACATCGTTTGAGCATGAAGTCCTGGAAGCCTGTAATATAATCCTGAAAATAATTTTATCCATGGAACTGATGAAGCCAGCTCTGTAAGATTGGAAAAAACGGCACTTAGATGCAAAAGCATTAGGTTCTTCAAATTAGACTAATCTGAATATCCTTCTGCACTGTTTGTTGCATATATGAACACAGTAGCCTGTGCTGGGAAATACTGGTAAAAGATTATGAAAATATTTTTGTGAAGTCAGGCAAGGAAAATATTAGAAATGTTAACAGAAAGAAAACCATTCCAAATTCACCTAATTCACTGCCACTGTGGAAGAGGTTACAACAGATTCGGGGGTGTTACTGACGGTAGACCTTTGCAGTTATTTTCAGGTAACAAACTGTCTTGTAATGCTACTTAAACTGAAAGTCAATTAAAAGATTATTTTAAAGACATCGTTTTTGCAATCTGGATGAGAATATTTATCATCTTAAACAACTGCCTAATGAAATAAGAACATATATAACCCCCATTTTCAAGAAGGGGAAAATGGATGACCCGGGGAGCTACAGACCAGTCAGGCTCACATCTGTGCCTCACAAAATCTTGGAGCAGATTCTCCTGGAAGGCATGCTGAGGCACATGAAAAACAACAAGGTGCTTGGTGACAGCCAGC
>WYDI02000257.1:0-14535 GCA_009867235.2 Psittacus erithacus
GGGGAAGCCAGGAGGAAGCAGAGACAGGACACCTGACCCAAACTGACCAAAGAGGTATTCCATACCACAGCATGTCAAGCCCACTATAGAAACTGGGGGCAGTTACCCACAAGGGCTAGATCACTGCTTGTTCGGCTGGGTATGGGTCGGTGGGTGGTGAGCGGTTGTATTCTCTTCCCTTGTTATTTCCCTTATCATTTTTATTATTGGTGGTAGCAGCAGTGGTTTGTGTTGTACCTTAGTTACCAGGCTGCTGTTATCTCAACCTGTGGGAGTTACATTCATTCAATTCTCCTCCCCATCCCTCTGGGGGCAGGGGGAGGAAGAAGGGGGTGGGGAGTGAGGGAGTGGCTGTTCGGTTCGGAGTTACTGGCTGGACTTAAACCATGACACCTATCAGATGCAGCAAATGCATAAAACTCCATGTATGATAACTGGGCTCTATTAAACCTGCCCAGAACAATGCTCAGAAATCAGCTATGGATGTTGAAAAACTGTATAGTACTGAGATCTGAACTTTACTAATACCACCACCTACATCACTATTGTAAAGGATATTAATCTTAAATTTCAATTTTAAATTCCTGCCTTTTCAGAATCAGTGATACTGCGTATTGTAGTTAAGCACTCCCAGGCTGTCTGTCTCATGTGGAAGAGCCTAGGTGTCACTGGCTCCCAGCAATAGACAGACTCCTGCAAGTCAGAGTTTCAGATCTTTGGGAACAGAAAGGTAGAAGTGTATGCTTAGAGGGTTTTTCAAAAGAACTGGGATCAGTTTCTGTGTCCTGTTGAAGTGTATTTTAAAAAAACAAAACAAACCAGTCCTTATAGCAAATGAATTATTTCTTCCTTTTTTCTTCATTGTATTTGATGAAGAGAGATTTTAATACTTTATCTATTGGCTACTAGTTTGCAGGTGGCTTTCAAAAAACCCAAGTGGCTGGACAACAGATATGCCATAATTCATAATGTGAGATTTTTTTGTTTTATTAGTGACTTCTGCAAGATTAAAGCAACTGCTCTTTGATAAAGACGCAAAGCTCTTTCATAACGAGTGCATCACAAATTATCTAGACAGTGATCATAATGTGTGAATTAGATCTAATTAAAGTATGTCAGTAACATAATGTATGAAATGGCTGATTGCCAGTTGTGGGAGCAGATTTTGGAGCTTTCTGCAAATTTTAATTTTTGATGAATATGTTTAGATTTCAAAACATGCCCTCTGATAGGAGGTTTTTATTCTTTGTTATGTATTAGTGCGGTTGCTAATAACAGAAGATTATGGACTAGATATTTGTCATAGGTGAGAAATAATTTGCCATGCAATTATTTTGATACTTTCTTTTTAAAATACTGAACATCGTTACTGTGAATGTGAAGCACAGCACAAAATCAAACTTCTGCAAAAAGGCCTCTTGTGTTGTACATGGGACCTGTCTGATCAGTGATAATGCTACTGGGGTGGGAGAGGAGAATGAATTCCTCCTTGAGGCACCATCTGGAGCCACCGTCTGCCTACAAGGCAGTACAAGTTTTGCAGCTGCCGTGTGGCTGTGTCCGGCTCACTGATCTGGCAGCAGTACTGAGGGGCTGCCTGGCTGCACATGGCATGCGGGTTTGTGGGATGAAGGGTGGCAATGCAGCCAGGTGGCTCTAGTGGGGGTGAGGGATAACCTTGTTCTGTGATGGGCATCAATTAACAAAGATATTGTTAAGCTGTTGGCTTAGTGTTTACTTGCGCCAGCTGCTACCTCAACTAAAAATTCAGCGATGCCTAATTCCTATGTGTTGCTTTTCACCTGGGGACTTTTAATGGGAGAAAGTGTATTAATATCCTCCTTTTTGCAGAACTGATAGTTGAGTGATGATTTCCACTAGAGCTGAGCACTCAATTTTTCTTCCACGACACTCTCTGGGTTACAACTGTGTGTTGGAGGGATGGGGAGCTTGAGAACTTTGGCTCCATGTGCTCCACAGCTTCAAGGATGTCTCAGCAGGATGGCAGTTCTGCATCTAACAGGGAGGCTAAGGTCATGAAAAAGCTCTTTAAATGAAGTTAAATAGGAAAATCTAGGTCTTTTATCTATTTCAGTCTGCTTTTAGATAATTGCAGGCAGCTTGCTGGATTGGTTTTCTTCCTTTTCTTTTTCCTTTTTTTTTTTTTTTTTTTTCAGTGCAACCACTCCTAAAAGAAGTAACAAGGATTTTATGTTTTGAAAGTTCTCAGTTACTCAAAATTTGACAAATTCCTGCATTAATATATATGTCTATAACGGGAAGAATGGCAGAAAGAAGAAAAAAAAAAAAAAAAGACACTTGATAAAGGCAGAGCTTTCACAGTCTTCTTGAATAACTGCAATAATAGCAGAATGGAACAGCTGCCATTGTTTGGCTGTGGAGTGGAACTGTTAAACTGAGATGCTGTCTAGCAGTGCTATTTTATCAAAGAATTGCTTAATGGCTTGAAGCAAAGGGTCTCCTTTCATACAAGCCACTCATGTGCTGTTACAGCTATATCAAAAATAGGCTGTCTTGAGCAAGTCCTTGCAAATGTCTTGAATTAATAAACATTAAGGCTGGCATACAGCTAGAGCGTGGAGGGGAAGAGGATGTGAAGGCAATGTGGTCTGTTCTATTCCTGCCTGAGTAATAAGGGCAATTTCTACCCAGAACAAAAAGGTGGCTTGGAAGTTACAAAAGAACTCAAAAAAAGCATGAAAGGATTTGTGCTGGCAACATCGATGCACTGTGTCAGCTTTACCAGTATCTTCAGCTTTGCTCGTATCACCATCTGTGGGATTATTGAGTATAACAGTATTTTCACTGTGGAAGTGTCACCTTAAAGCCAAAACACAGTCAGTCTAGGTGGACTGCAGTCATTGACATGATGTTCAGAGAAAACATGGCTTTTTTTTGGCACAGTCAAGACTGAAAATGCTTCATGTTTGGATCCTTTGGAAAGTCCTTAAAATGCATTTACTAATTTGTAAATTTTACTGTATCAAAGTTAACTTTGAAAGAGGGGGGAATGGAAACAGCTGAAATGATTCAGATGGGGGTTACGGATAGTATCCAATTACATGCTAGGAAATTACTATGAAATGCTGTATTTATGTAGTGTCAGTATGAAACAGCTAAACTAATTATTATTTCTAAAGACACAAGCATATCCAGTGTAAATTAGATGTATCCTGAGCCTGGACAAGGTGAAGATCAGCTGACTGTTCATTCAGTTAATCAATAGTACTGTCTGTGCTTTCTCATTGACTTCTTAATGTTAGATTGTAAACACTAACAGCCAGATCTGCAGCAGTCTAAATTGGCCTAATGGGTCATTAGAGCTATATTGATAAATACCAACTTGGAATCTGGTGTGGACTGTAGACTGGAAATTTAGGAAATGGAATACTGCTATTTTGTAACATGCCTCATTCATTTCTTATAGTTCTCTGTATTGCACAGTGGTTTATTTGATTGCTGTATTGAATTGAGCAGGTATACTGTTAGCAAGAAATAATGCAATAACAATGGGATTGAAATTGGATTCCTAGTGTGTTTCATAGGACTCTAGATTAACCGATGGTGTGGGGTTTTAAATTGCCTGTTCACTGATGATAGAAGAGATGAGTAAAAGGCAGGCATTGACAGTTTGAATACTGTCTATTCAGTGTGCCTTTATTTGTTGCCATTCTGTTTGCAAAATGAAATTATTAGTTTATTTATGTTCCTGGACCAGAGAGGATGTGCACCAGGTGATGTGGCTGATATATGTGACATACAGTTATATATATTCTAGCTAAGAATCTTCCAACAGTAGCCCTTGTAATGCTTACCTCTATTACAGTATTAGGGGTATTTTTTTTTCTATGGATTTTTTTTGGTTGATTGGTTGGTTTTGATCTACCAGCTAAAATAGCATGCCCAGTGGGTCCTGTTCCCTGCCTGCTGGTTGAGATTGAAGCCTTTTTTGCTGTTTTGCTGTTTTCTTTCCCGTCCTTTAGATTGGCCTTCAAGGTCAATAACGAAACAAGTCACATGTGTGGATAGGAAGATTAATTATAGAAGGGAAGAGTGGATGTTATAATTAAAAGCATGGAAACTTTGGAAGGGGTGTTATTAAACTTCATATTTTCTGATTTAACCTTATTCAGAATTCAGGTTGTGAACCTGTGGGGTAGAGGGGTGGCAGATTATCCCATACCTCCTTTTGGAGGGCTCTTAAAGCTCTGCTAAGGTATGACCCCTAGCAGAAAGAAATACTGACTTACCACAGCATGGCTCGTTTGACAATGCTTTCCTGAACTACATGGCTGCAAACATATTTGCACCCAGCTTAAATAGGATTTATTTTTAAACCTCCTTGTCTGTTTGCAGAGAGGTCTCCTATCCACACCTCACAGTCAAGGAGTGAAAACGCAGCTCATCTTTGCTTATGTTTCCATTTAGCAGTGACCAAGTAAATAGTTTTATTTAAATTTGTTTTCTGGATTCTCCTTTTCCAGCTGGGTGAATCATTCTACTCTTCCCCTCTATAAAGCTACTTAGCTCATAGTCTTCCAGTCTTCATGTCGTCTTACTGCAAGAGGCAATTTTCTGGCATTGATCTGGTGTTCTACAAATGTTGTAGATGCTTCCTTCACTCAGCAGCAGCCATTCATATCTAATCTTCAGTATACGCTGGTAAGAAAGCCTTGTTTACAGTGGGTACACATGACTGTGGAGATCTCTTTAAGCAGCAAAGCGTGGTGCAAGAAAATGATAGAAGACATGAGGGCAGCATTAGCTGTGAAGAGGATGTGTTCTGACATCTGCCACAAACCCTGGGTACCAGACAGCTTCATGTGTCGTTGTCTGATGTTCATGATGCCTTGCAGCCAACAGCTTATGAAGCACAACTATATTGAACTCTCCCACACCGAATTTTTGAATGAGATTATTTTCCTTATTCTGCAGTTGGGTGTGAAAGTCAAATACCGTTTATGTGGAGGACACAGTGAGGCCTCCTCGAAAGGTTTTTTCCTCTGCAGTACTTTCCCAAGAAGTCATGTTGTAAACCAGTGGTTGGGTGTAGTAAAGCAGAGCTGTACTGTATTTGCAAACCTCAGCTTGAGAAAGTGGTGAAACCATGGTGTAATAACTTCGTGAAGGGGTTATGTTAATGGCCAGCTGAATAAGCCTATGTGCTTCCTCATGGTGCTGCTGCTCCAGTTGCTTATTCTCTTGCACCCTTTTGAGATACAGCAAAGCAAACTGATTGTGGGCAAGCTCTGGATGGGAGGGATGCTCCATTTGTACCCATGTAGGTGGCAACATCCTAAACTTCAGGCTTTGGTGTTTAGGGCTGTTTTTCTTGACTTTTGCAGAAAAAAAAAAAAATGCTTTGGTGAAGGTGATGTAGTATTTTTCATTTGCATCTTGGGGCCTGAGAGAAAATACTTCATTATTTCCTTCTAGTGAATATGAAGTCAAACATTACAGTGTCTTTGTTTATAGTTGAGACATTGCATGAAAGAGGCTTGTTTTAGAACACCTTGTCTTGGGAGATGTATCTTGCATTCAGCGCACTGGCTAAGGGAGTTATTTTGTTGCTATTTGTCAAATATGCCAGACAATACACAAATGTCTAATGTGAAAATTTAAGGCAACCAAAGGATAAGGCAAAGTGCAGAGCATAGGGGATGATCAAAATATAATATCTTACATGCTTCCCTCTTCCTCCCCTTCCTTTGCAGTATCTTACATCCTTTTTTTTTTTTTTCTCTTATGTCAGCCTTGGCACAGTCAGTCAGCTAAGTTTATATGGGCAGTTTATTAGAAGTGGACTTCTAAGAGGGTTTGTATGTGAAAGCCTTTATGAACTGACTCAGAATAGGGAGTAGTATTTCTTCCATCTGTTTTCCCGGCTTTCTCCCACAAGAATCAGATGAACTGCTCAGATTTGCCCCAACTTTTCAAGCTCAGTGACTGAGAAAATGAAAAGGAATCTAGCCTGGATTTCTTGCATGGTAGTGGAAAACTCTACCACTATTGTCCTTAGGACAACGCATCCTGGAGTGCTGATAAACTGACTTGTCAGTGCACTCATTATAGTTCGGGAGGAGTCCTTATTCTTTCCATCGCAGGTGTCCTTGCAGCAGAGTTTAATGCTTTTACAAACAATTGAAAAATCTTACCTTTAAAAGTTCTTGTTGAGATTCGTATCTGATGGCAGTGGCTTTCTTGTAGGGATCTTTAACAAAAGACCTGTTTCAAGGCATCATTCTTCTACTGCCTTTTCAATGCAACCTCGTTTTGTGTAACCACATCTCCTGGTTTTCATTTTCTTGGCCTTAAAATAATGGGTAAAGATGCAGAAACTGCGTATTCTGGGCAGCTAATTTCTGTCAGCTACAAGATCAATAGAACTGTTCAGTAGTGATACTAAGATTTAACAGAGAATACTGCGCTGTTACTTGTTTTCATTTTAATAAAAGAAACAAAAGAAAAGAGAGAACACAAATACAAACTATACCATGGCTAATACATGTCAATGCAACCATGAGTTAGGAAGAGCTATACTGTATATGCCGGAGGAAAAAAATGTGGCTCAAAGAAGAAAGGAAAGGCAAGAGATGGGAGAAATGCAAAATCAAGTATCCAAAATGTTCTGTGTTGCTGAAACGATACAGTAAGTGGCAAGAGAGAGATCAATGTGAATCAGAAGCAATTATTTCAAGGGAAATTTCTCTTGTTGCTGAAAGTATTAAAGGAGGTTTTCCATGAAAAGAAATCAAATAAAAGCACAAGAAGCAGAAGTTGCCTGATTCGATAATATTTTAGAGTGTGAACTTTGAATTGCTTGTGGCTACACATAATAGTGTTTTGTGTGTGCATGAGAGGAAGAGATATGAACAAATCGTTGGCCTGCTCTCTCTCTTATAAGCCTCTTCAGTTGCACACTGCCCTTCAAGGCTGTCCTGTCAATGGCAGCATTAGGATTATGAACAAGATTTATGATTGGAAGGCATTCACTGTGGAGAGATGCCATTTTGCATGCTCAGCAGAGCTGCTCGGGGTCATCACAGCTTTTTGCTAGTCCTGAAGCTGTTGGCCCACAATTCAAGTGCTGCTGATTGCCCCAGGAGATAAAACTTGGATGCTGATGACATACTCAGACTGAGCTGGTGCTGGGATAAAATACACCCTGAACTATTCCTGGCACGTTAATTTTATGCTTAGAATCAGATATTCCTCTTGCTATTTTTTACCTCTTGTACGCTCATATAGCACAGTATGTTCACATTCTTATATGCTAGTCTCTGAATTAAGAAGAAAACTGGCTAATATGATACTTCTGAGACTAGTCCTAACTAAACTGTGAGGTCTGATAAAAGTATCTGATGCATCTGAACATGCAGCAGCGAGCTTACAAGGTATAAAGAAAACAATAGATCTGTTTGCACTATTCCACCAAAACCCTGAAAACTTGAAAGAATTGTCATTTGTGGAGTGCTGTTGACAAACAAGAGCTGCAGCTCTGCCCCAAGTGTTTAATTTCCGCGTGATTAGATGGCTAATTCATCTTCAGATTATACTTGTCCTTAAAATACAATGTTGTATGTGATGCTTAATAATGTGATACAGAATATTTTATTAAATCTTCATGTATGCAGTGAAATTCATAAATGAGAAGACCATGTCAGTATACCTATGACAGCCCTCACATACGTCATGCAAGTCATAGTGTTGTGTCAGGTCTGATACTGAAGTTGTAACCTCTGCTGATCTTAAACTGTATGTTGTAGGTGCTTGATCAATCGCAATATAAAGATTCTTTTTTAAAAATTGGTAGTTACTCTTGCTGAAAGGAGAGCTGATTTACTATTTTTTGTAAATTGAAGCTTCTGTTCCATGAATCCAATGGGTTTTAGCCTGGCAGGTGAAAGGAGGCACCTTCTATTCAGTAATTTGTTCTCTCTGTCTGCTCACACACCATCAGAAATCATGTTTACAGTTTCACTTGACTGAAGAAATTAAAATAGCTTTTTTAGTGGCTTATTTAGGGCAAGTTTTAACAGTTTTAAGGCTATTGCACCTTTTAAAATTTTCAGTGCACTGCAGAAATATCCAGTGGGGGTTTTTTCGCATTTAGTATACACACAGGCAGTATAACTTCCTTCACCCTCTACCTTATCTTCTGCATACAGCTGAGAGACTTAGATCACATTTGGAAAAAACAGTGGGGAAGGTACACCAACTGATTCTCTCAGTCCCCAACATGATCATGTCCACTTCTGCATCTGTAATGCAAAAATATTCCTGGTGCTGTTTGCATTTAAATGTCTGCAGGAAGCTGGTGGCCTGACTTGCACTTGGCAGAGCCAGCTGGGTATGGCTCTAGGGGGTATGGAGACGTGGTGAGTAGTGCTGCTGCCCAGAGCTTGACCTGCTGCCACTGTGGCACTGGGTGAGGTCTCCACTGAGCTGATCAGATGTGAAAATTAGTGTGCTTTGCTCTGCACGATGGCCTGATTTTACAGCCCTTTTTCAGGTTTCCAGTGATGTTAATCTTAACATTTGTCTGAGTAAAGACTTGCTTGTTTAGAAGCTACCTTTGATGAAACAAATAGTTCACTTCATGACAAGCTTTTAGAGTACAGTAATTGGGGGCTCTTGCAGAGCCCCCACCACTCACATACTGTTCCACTGTGCTGTCTGCAAGGAAATCTGTCTGAAGGTGGTTTGACTGAAAAGAAGTAGGAGGCTGTTTACACTTAGCAGTGTCTCAGAAAACATGAGAGCAACTCCTCCTCAACACAAATAATTACAGGACAGTAAAGAAGTTACTAAATGAGAGGGGAAGCATGCTCTCAGGAGGGCAGTATAAAATCATAGAATAGGGTTGGAAAGGACCTTAAGATCACCAAGTTCCAACCCCCCTGCCATAGGCAGGGACACCTCACACTAAACCATGTCGCCTAAGGCTCTGTCCAGCCTGGCCTTGAACACCACCAGGAATAGAAAATTCACAATTTCCTTGGGCAACCCGTTCTAGTGCTTCACCACCCTTACAGTAAAGGGTGTGAGTAATTTACAGTAAATTTACAGTAAAGGACTTCCTCCTTATATCCAATCTAAACTTCCCCTGTTTAAGTTTGAACCCATTACCCCTTGTCCTGTGACTACAGTTCCTAATGAAGAGTCCCTCCCCAGCATCCTTATAGGCCCCCTTCAGATACTGGAAGGCTGCCATGAGGTCTCCACACAGCCTTCTGTTCTCCAGGCTGAACAGCCCAAACTTTCTCAGCCTGTCTTCATACGGGAAGTGCTCCAGTCCCCTGATCATCCTCATGGCCCTTCTCTCTACATAATTAGTACATTAGCATGTACTAATTTTCTGTTAAATAATAGTTTCTTTAGCAGAATTGGCCTTGTGATGTCTGTAGTTGTGGATGTGCTCACAGTGGAGAGCTAGAAATATAAATACAACATTCTTTTTTTCTTATTTCTTTGCTTTTCAACAAAGTATTGAGAATTTGAAATGTGAAATTAACTGATATAATGTTCCAAAAGCAACAGGAGCTGGTATTCCTGTTTTCAGAAAGAAACTGTAAGAGATTAAATGTGTGTACTTTCATATATACCAGATGATAAGTTTGAATTGAATAATGAGTAACCTAATCAGATTTTTAGCCAAGCTTGCCTGTTGTACTGCAGTAACTGCCAGTTATCTTGGGCCTTAAAGCCATGTAGATCCTTCCCCACCTTCCAACCTGTTTGATTTTAGAAGTGAGTTCTGTATAAGAAAGAAGCAATGCTTAGGTGATGTACTGATCTTAACTCAGTTTAGTGACCAGAAACACTTCCTTCAGTGCAGACACTGCCATGGTCCACAAGATGTCTCATAAAAATACCTTAAATGGTAACAGCTTCAGCTTGAGTCAAGAGCAGGTTGGCCTAGTCACGGAGATTACTGGCAATGTCAACAGTCACAGGCTTCCCTTGGATGTAACTAGAGATCTTCAGGCATATTTCATAGGTGATGCTAGAGTAAGTAAGAGTAAGCAAGAGTAAGTAGTTACTTAAAATCCCTTCTTGTGTGTGAAAATTTCATTTGTTTATAGAGAGGACAAGAATACAGTGTCATTCAATATCTGAAAGTTAGTCACTAAGTACAGAATGCTGTCTCCAGACCAATGGACTACTTCCATCTCTTACAAACTCAACTATTCTGTGATTCTCTGAAGGATAAACTCTCTGTTCTGTATAAGGTTGATCAAAGAGCAGTTGCCTTGTGCTGAGTTTTGAATGTGTTGTACTTTGCTACATGCACCCCTAGGCTGTATCCATTGATCAGTAATTGGTGTGTCTATTATGGTTCTGCTATGACATTCCATTTGCGCAAAGGTGTTCCAGCTTTGATGTTTTGGCTGAGAAGTACAGAATTCCACCTCTGACAGAAGTAGTATTAGAAACCATGTCTATAGCAGAAGTGGGCAAAATACAGCTTCGAAGTGGTTTTTAGTATAAAGTGTTTCTGCTCACGCTTGCAAGGAAACCATGTTAAAACGTTTGCATACTTATTACTGTGCACCTATCTGGTCCCTTGGAGAGTCCCTTTGACGCACTTTGCCTCAATAACAGCCCTAATAAGACAGCACAAGCACAAACCTGATGCTGTGTCCCTAGGGACAGGACCAAGATTGAAGTTACAGTTATGTGCAATCCCAATGGCTGCTACAGGACTCACTGGTGGCAGAAGGAAAATGCACCTTTATCTCCTGGAGGAGAGTGGCAAGAGAGGTTGCGGGGGGATGAAATTAAGGGGAAGGCTACCAGTTCTGGGAAGTAATGGGGCAGGAAGGAATCAAACATTTCTTTTCCTTTTCCCATATTATTGCTGTGGTCCTCACGCTGTAAGGAGGTAAAAGCAGAGGAAGAGTCTGTTAGAGGTGATAGAACTGGCGCAGAAGATGTGGGCAGGCTGGGGAGTGAATGTCTGATGGGGAAATTGTGATTGTGCTATATTTGCAGCAGCATTTAAATTCTTGCAAAGTTAATAGTAATGTAACAAATGTTGCTTTAACAGCTTCACTCTCTGTCACTCGTGTCACCTTTTTTGCTCACATTCTCAAACACAACCAGAATGCCTTTTCTTTTGTCACTGCCTGTCTCTTATTGCTCGCTGGTATTTGATAACTTCAGTTTATCTGGTGTTGTTGTAACTCCGAAGCAATTTGGAATCTTATTCTTCTGAAAGAAGCTAAATCAAAATGGGCCTCTTCACTGCAGACTTTTGTGCACATAATAAAAATAATTCCAACACTTAAGTGTTCTTAGAATTGGGCTCTGGATTTGTACTTCATTGGTAATCTCCTGTTGAAAAGCAAGGTTAATTCATATCTGTAGTTATAGTTTGAAAGCATTAAATGTTTACTTAGCAGATTAAAACTGTTGACATTGGAAGATTTAACTGTTGTTTGTGCTGTATGGCCTGGAAAAAATTTTTGATTTAAAAAGTGTAATGATTTGTGTTCATGTTACCCACAAAAGCATTTCAAGTTTGTTTAATAAACTTGTTTAAATGTCTTCATTTTGATTTCTGTCTTTTTTTCAATAGAAACTTCAGAGCTTTATCTACAAAAAATGAAATAGCTTTTCTGTTTTCATCACTTGAGAGGGGGTGACTGAGTTTTATTTCAGTTATGTAGGGGCTAGGTAGCTCACCACCTACATAATACAGGCTTATACAATATTTTTTTCTTACTTTCTGATCAGGCAATTCTCTTGAATAACCCCCAGATATTCTTACATATTAAGAAATATTCCTCTCATGTAAAGAGAAGTCCAACTTTTTATTTTTAATGAAAATCCTAATTTCCATGCTGAGACCAAGTTATAATAAGGTGTAGTTTTTGGCTGGCCAGGAATCTGGAAAGAGCATCTACTACTCTGACTTTCATTGAAAAGGTTTCCTGAGCATTTAGAAAGCCAAAGATCATCACAATTCTATTGGTGCTATAGGCAACCTTGCCTGAAAACTTGGCTAATTTATGGGCAGCGCAGAGATTTGCAGATAGGGAGTTGCAGAAATCCTATGTGACTGTTGGAGTCTGAGACTGGGGGATATACTGTGGATGAGCTTCATTGTCAGTGCAAAACTGTGGCAGTTTGGCTGGTTGTGGTCAGGGAGTTTGGGTGGGTGAGACCTGGGAGGTGGCCAGCTCAGTCTCTGCAGGCTTCTTAATTCAGACGCAGAAAAAACCAAAACTTCGGGGGATTGCAGAGAGAAAGGTCACTGGTCTCTGCAGAGGGGCAGTTTTGGACTTCTCAGTTCCTCTCTACCAGATGTAAGCTGACTTGCATAAGGCTGTCTCTGCATTTTTAACTCTTTTACCTAGGAACAGCAGCATGGTGCTTGGGGAACTGAACTGTTTCTCATAGGGTTTTGAAGGATTTATGAGCCTAGAAAGAGGTTTTGTGGGTAGCAGAGTGTTAGCTGTATGCATTACATCATAACTCATTGTGATCAGACACACAGCCTCTGTAATAGGTCACACATGCACCCTTGGTCTGACTCCATTAGCTGGATTTTTTGCATTACCTGAGGCTTGTGGAGCCTGAGGCGGTCTGGCTATCTTCCCATGCCTTTGGATGTTGGAGATGAACGCTGGAAAAACAGCTGGTAAGAGGAGCAGCTACCTGTAAGGAAGCTGTCTCTGCAAAATCTGTATCTTTTTCCCTCCAGCTGTTTTTGTTTTGCTTTCCTGGGTAATCTTTTTATCAAACAAAGCTTGTATCACCTAACCAGTTTGAACGCTAAAGGTATTCAGACTGTGAAGTCAGAATAGGATTGCTTGTGGCAGCACCTGTCAACTTCCTTGAGATGTGCTGTGGCTTTGATGGACAGAGCAGTGCTCAGCCATCTTAAAAAGAAGGTGAAACACAATATTGAAGTGCACCAGCTCTAGTGGTCATGACTAGACTTTGTTATTGCTTGAAATCACAGTGCAGCTGGGTGACTATTCATAGGGCTTTTTTCTTGTTTGATTTTTAAGTCGAAACATGACAGTGAGAACATACCAAATGAGACTGCAAGAACACCTGCATTGGTCTCCTGTGTGCCTGAGGTCATAGAATTTGTCCTAGCTGTTCTATCAAAAGAGGAAATGTGTTGTGATATTCTGTCAGTCACTGTAGAGCCCTAATTGACAAGGATGTTTTTAAAAAAGCAAGGCTGCACTGCATATGACATTTCACCAATAGTCACCAGTAGATGTTGTCTCCTAAATATAGGAAGACAACAGCAGGTAAAGCCTGTAATGACATCAGAAGCAATAGTAAAAGAGTCCACTTCTAACAGCTGTTGGAAAACTCCCAGCACAGAGACAAGAGGAGCTTGCAGCCTGTGGGAGAAGGGAAAGAGAGTAAAACATGCCAAAACTTGTGAAACTTTGCTTCCGGCTGTCTGTGTGTTTTCTGTGATCTTCAGGGTGTGATTGCTACTGTCAGAAGCATGCTGGGCAGCACTGTTTGATTCAGTACCTTTATTTTAGGTGCTGTTTACTAGGCTGTTGTTACAAGGGATGGCCAGATCTGCAATAAGGCATAGGGAGGGCAGGGCAGGGTGAAGTTCAGCTACGCTTACCAGCTTTATGAATGATATGTTAAAGCTTAGCCACCAAAAATAGTAGCTTCACTGTTCCTCTGTGTGAAGCTCTATGGGACTGAAGAAACTATTCTGAACTAAAATGCACTCTCCTCGAGGGACTTTTTTCAGCACTGAGCCCAATTATTTTTTTAAATATGGGGTTAGCCCCCAGGAAGCCATAAAAATGTCCATAGCTAAATGTAGTGGGTTGGGTATTCCCAATTGTCCTATTACAGGATTTCAGAAAAGAAAACAAGAGATTGTTTTCCCTAGTAGAAGTACAAATAGATGTTTTCTTGCAATCTAAATAATACTGCACATTTTACTCTTGAATATCCAAGTAGTGTTTGGCCACATCTAAGTTCATGAAAATTTAATGTCTCAATGGTTGAAACTGGCCGCTTTTGTCTTTTGGATCTTGGCTACTGCAGGCATTTTAAGTGTCTCTTGATAATCGATTCTAAGGTTGAGAGAAAAGAAATAAAACGTTGTCATCAGGGGTGGGGATAGGGAACAGACACAGAATAATTTATGTTGGAAAAGATCTTAAGAAGTTATCTGATCAATCCCCTGCTCAAAGCAGAGCTAACTCCAAGTTAGATGTGGGAGATGAGAATCAGGGGTACAGAGGCCAGCCCTGCTGCACTCCCACTCCAGGCTTAACTGGTCTTGGGAGAACACATTTTTTACTTATGTCCAAGTGAAAAAATCTTTTTCTGGAGAGCTGCTGTCTAGCCAGATGATCCTCAGCTAGAGACCTGTATAAACTGGGGGCAGTTATCTGGAAGGGCTAGGTCACTGCTCAATTGGGCTGGGTATCAGTTGGCGGGTGGTGAGTGGTTGTATTCTCTTCCCTTGTTATTTCCCTTATCATTATTATTGGTGGTAGCAGCAGTGGTTTG
>WYDI02000258.1:0-19829 GCA_009867235.2 Psittacus erithacus
TTTTCTTTTTCTTTTTCTTTTTCTTTTTCTTTTTCTTTTTCTTTTTCTTTTTCTTTTTCTTTTTCTTTTTTCTTTTTTCTTTTTCTCTTTTTCTGTTTTTCTTTTTTTTTCTTTTTCTGTTTCTTTTTCTTTTCTTTTTCTTTTTCTTTTTTCTTTTTTCTTTTTCTCTTTTTCTGTTTTTCTTTTTTTTTTTTCTTTTTCTGTTTCTTTTTCTTTTCTTTTTCTGTTTGTTTCCTGTTGTTATCATTATTGTTATTATCGGTACTCTTTCTATTATCACTATATTTTCTTTTATTTTAGTTATTAAACTGCTCTTATCTCAACCCACAGGTTTTGAATTCTTTCAATTATCCTCCCCATCCTGCCTAGGAAGGGGAGATGGAGGAAATGAGCAAGCAGCTGTGTGGCATTGAGTTATTGACTAGAATTAAACCATGGCAAAGTTTAATATGGAAAGGAAACTGAGAGAGAAAAATAACTAGTGACATCCAATATGTTTCACCATACTTTGCAAAATTGTAGAAATATTTGCTAAAAATACCACCTGTAACCACTGTAAAAGTGGTCAGATTCTTGTTAGTGTTACATACCATCACGACCACTGATATAGAAAATTGCAATGATACTTACATTGATTTGCCACTATATATGCAGAAGTGATTACAAAAAGTATGAGGCTAGAGGTTAGCAGTGCATGCATAGCTAGCACACGCAGCCTGACATGAAGACTTAGGATGTTGCACGTCCACAGACCTCAAATCAATAGGAAAGTATGAACATGGTGCATGAAGTCATTCTCTTGTGGAAAGGTGTGTGCGTGAAATAGTGTTAAGACACATTTCTCATACGTGAGAAGGTAACTGTTGTGAAATAACTTATGATCTTGTTCTCTGTGGCAGAAGAGCTCTGTGGTGTGTTTATTGAGACAGAAGATTATTGCAAAAATTCTCTGTTCCAAAAATAGTGCAATATTTTTTGTCTGTGAAAGTCATCTGTCTTACTCTGAACATGACTGGTTCAGAATCTACTGAAGACAACCTGAAAAGAAAGTGTAGATCAGTGACTTCAGGTTCTTAGTCCCACTACGAAGACTCTATTTTGGTTCTAGTCTTAAGGTGAGTAAAAAGGAGAGGGCAAGTAGGATTCCTTCCTCACCTCCTTCCTTAGCTATCTTACACAAGTAGTAGCCAAAGTAGTCACTCTATTCAAGAGACTGGCCTCTCTGCACCTTTATTTCATGTCTGGAACCTTCTGGATTATTCTGTTCCTTTCCTTACTGTCAGGAACCATATCAAGAGTGTAAAAGGTGCAAGGCCATGCAATACAATCTTATATTATTCTACAAATGTTTTTTACTTATTTCTGTCCCTTCAAGCATTCAGGTGCTGTATTCTTCAAGTAGTTTTCAGTGATTTTTAAAAAAAACAAAAAAAAATCTAAAAAACCAAACAGACATTAAAAATGCAATATATTCATTTTTAAGATAAAATTCACCTAGTTCAGTTCAAAATAAAACATACAACCTTTGGTGACCTATAAGTATAGTAACTTGAATTGCTAGTGGTAAATGAAGATACTTTTAATAATTTTTTTTTCAGTGTATGAGTGATAGAAGAATGGGCACTTTTTTTATCCTGCATCATCCTGTTCTTTGTAGAAACTGTGCTCTATCAGAGATGCTTTCTAGAAGTATACCTTACAAATAAGCTTTATTAAATAGTACATATTTCTACATATATGTAAATCTATTTCTAGTTCTCGCATGGCATCTTTCATATAGCCTATTGCAGAGCACCTAAAGACACTGTTTGAGGATACTTAAGTAAAATTTTCAGAAGCAAAACTTAGTGAAGGGTTAAGTGGAATAAAAAAATTTTCTCAGGAGTACTTAATGCACACTATGTATTATAATGCAGTACCTTGAATATTCCAGCGTCATGCAGAAATGAGGATTGAACATTGCCTTGAAAAACGTACTGTCTGCATTGTGTATCATATTAGGAAAGAATCCTTCACAATGTTTGTTTTACTCAGTAAATAATATGTCTTAATAATCACACCTGTATTCTGCTTCAGTATAAAAGCATGTGCATTAGAGAGAAGATGCTTCATACAATACACGTGCCATCCTTCAAAATTTCACGTTCCTTGAGTACTTTAGCTCTTATGAACTTCTTTAAATGCTGGAGAAGTGTCAAAAATGTTTTGATTTTCATTTTGAATTGTGCTATTTTTGGAGGGTTAAAATGACACTTTCACATCCATTCCAAGCTTATATATCAACCATATATATAAATCACATTGCCAGAGATCTCCCTTATCTGCGTGCACAGCAGAGTCACAATAAGTTCTCTTGGATCAATAAGCAACTTTTCACTCGGAACACTCCTCTCCCAGGTGGGTACAGCTAGATTGCTAAGTGACTGCTGGATTGCTATTATTGCAATGTGTAGTTGTACTCCCTTCAAACTGACAGAAAGTAAAACTTGGAAGATAAGCAAGAAACTGCACAGCTAGAGGATGATCATGTGCATGCTCTTTGGAAACAATATTAGCATTTTGGGCTTCCTAGCTCAGGTCTTGCTGTTACCTTTGGCATGATCAGGAAAGGTACATTGAATTGTTATTCAACAAAGCAGAATAGCACTAGCTGCTGTTCCAGGCAGTAACGAATAAGCAGGGTTTTAATTCTCTCGAATGTGAAGGGATAGGTAGACTCCTAATGGTCTGTATCTGGGTTGTTTCTTCTTGCTCTTCTTTTAAGTTAAAAAAAAAAGCAAAAGCAAAGGGGAGGGAAAGCAAATTTAGATCTGTAACTGTAGTTTAAATTAGTTTTAAATTAACCAAGTGCAAGTTGGTGTGAGGAGAAGGATAAGACTAATAATATCCCTGCTAATAACTGAGATTCTTTCTTTGATATTCTGAAGGCTGTGTGACATCCAACTGCCTACATCGCTGAGGAGCATGAAAGAAGCTTTTTTCTTTTTGCTGACACCTCATCCATCCCTTCTTCAGGCTTTTTTTCCTTCTTTATGGAATTAGTAGCATAGGAGTGATAAAGTCTTTAGCAACTGGTTGTATTTTAAGGGATGCAGTATTACATGGTATGCCCATTGGAAATTTCTGGGGCAGTTACATAGCCAATATCTATAATTAAAACTAAAGTACTAATGGAAGTGTCTGATGGACCAGTTAAAATGGCAGATTCTATGAATCAAGTAGATGGAGACAGTTTCTTTAAATTTACCAGGCAAGATATCTCTGTGGATTAAAGGATTTTGATGTAACATTATCACAGATACTTCTAGACCTGCAACATTTATGCCTGAACTACTTTTATACAGACTATAAAGTTATGGTGTTTGATTAATGCAAATTTTTTATTTTCACTGACAAAACAGACATGAAACTGGATAATCTGTGGTGAATAGTTCTCATGAAATCCATTTCCCTAACTGGGTAGGTGAACTTTCATTTCCAAGCTCCTCTGGTTTTCACTTATATGAAAGGCAATTATTTGAAAGTTATGCTGAGGAAATGGCATGTCTGCAAGATCAGAGACTATATTTTCAATGCAATTTCTTCATGCTTCATTGAATAAAGGATATACAGATTTCTTTGTGACTTTTTCTGTGGTTTGATGCCAACTATCTATTTCTATAGCTACACAGAATATGAAAATACAGAGCAAAGCTAAAACTGTCATCTTCATGACACTTTTTCTAGAAAATCTTTGTATTTTATACTTGCTTCTCAAAAACACTTTTTTGATTTAACCTTGCACGTCAAATCCAAATATTTACAAAATTAGTATGAGAAAGTGTTAAGAATCACAGTTAGAATTAGACTAATTATTCAGAATATTTAATTCTTTTGAACAATATGCTTCAGAAGAATCATTATCACACTAAATTCCCTGACATTATCTATTATTTACAGAAGTGATTATTCATGCCAGTGTAACCTCTGGCATGATAAATGGGTTAGTAAACCAGAAGCATATGTGCCCTTTGGTAGCAGATGGCAGGCTTGTGTCAGTTGAGACACTCTCTGAATTCTCAAGTGGCTTTTATAAAGTTCATAATTATTGAAAAGACTATTGCAACATTTCTTTTTCAGAGACATTCAATAAATATGTTTAAAAATAAACTTACAAGAAGGAACACAAATAATTATTTTTGTTGTTTTTTATAAATGGAATGGATTCCTGGGGTTTTTTTCAAGTCAATAGTAAATTCCAGTTACCTTCAGTTTTACCAAGCTTTCATTCGAGGGCTGTGTACTAATGAAAACATTGTGAAAATGCATGACTAATATTTCTCATGTACTCAGTATTTCCCATCTTGCAGAATTAGAAAGTAGCCACACCTTTTTTGGTTCATTCTAAATGTTCCTTCTTTATATGTGTCTACAAGCATCTGTTCCTCTTTTATTATTCTGGTATAAACGCAAGTTCTCTTTGGTCAAATAGAATTTTACTGCATTCCACTGGAAATCACTACTGTTATGAAATCTCGCAATGCCTTCTCATGTTTCACAAATTGTATTGTTGGCCTAACTTGACATATTCTAGAGAATAGGTTTTTGCTTAGAAAAAACATTCTTTTCTTAATTTAAAGAATTTAAAATAAAGAACCTGTCAAAAATTTAAAAGTAGCATTTTAAGAATTCTGAATATATTTAGAATTCCTATTTTTGAAGTATATCTGCATATATTAAAAGCATCAAAGGATTGTTTTAGAACTGTTTAGACTTATTTTCTGGGTCTAGTTTTATCTTATGGCACTAGTAGATTTCATATTAGTAATGCAGAACTTAGCAGTTGGTAAAACTCTGTGTCATGATCCTTCAGATGACTAGATATAATTTAAATCTATAGATGTAGTTTAAATGAATAACATGTGTGGAGTAAGGTGAAGTTGCAACAAATTTAATGGGTTTATTCTCCTTTCCTGGGAATCTGGAGACTTGATTCATGTAATGTAGTTGCAGAAATCAAACAGAATTTTCTAAAATCTTGAATAAGCTTTCTGTTGCAGTCTAAGCTTTCTCTAAGTGTTGTGACAAGTCAGTGACAGACTTAAATATGAAAGCATGGTTTAGAGGTTCTTCTCCATTATATTTTGTTTATAACAGGTTGCTTGTTAGTGAAAACTCTTTTCCACACCTGATTGCTATTTCAAACATGTTTTCTTCTTCTGATCAGTCAGAAATGCTAAGGATAAACAAGACTGAGGAAGCCCTTTAGTGCTTAGAGAGTCTAACAGCATGTCTGGGAAAGCAGGGCAAAATAACAAAGCTACATTTCGTGTTCTGGGAGAAGAACTGTGGAGAAAAGCGGAATCTGGGTTTGTGGCAACCATTTAAATGAATATACTCAGAAGCTTATACTGAATGGCACTAAGCTTAGCATCAGTACCTTGCAGCGCACTATATTTTGCTAGCAGGAGTTCTGATAGACTTTAGGACTTCTTCATTAGAAGACAGTTTCCTTACTTTGATTTTATTTTATTTTTATTACCCCTCTGTAGAAATTCACCATTGATTTCGGTAGGAACTTCAGCATATGCAAATCAATGACACAGTGTGTACTGGTGATGTAGCTGCTAAAAGCAACAGTAAGTACTTTTCTGTATGCATTTTCCATTTATAGAGGCTTTAGAAAACAAAAGTAATAAATTACTTTAAAAAGAGCCATAATTGTTTGCATAGGGAGCCATGAGAAAGAAGCAATAAAGAAAATAAAACAACTTTTGGGGAAGGAATCTATAGGTAATATAATAATTTTCCTGATAGGAAAAAAAATATACTAGTGATTTCCTGAAGTGAGTTATTTTTAGAGGGCATGCCAAATTTGTTGCTTGTTTCCTAACTTGTGATAATTTTGCAGTAATTTTACATTAAACTGCCATAAATGCCCGTACTGGGTACAAAAGTTTCTGTAATGAAGGGATTGTTGTACGCATTAGCCCAGCTTGGGAAAATTGATCCTTATAGAACAGTTTCCCAAACTGAGAGGATAAAATTATTGTTGTTATGAAGAGCTTAACAAATAAAAAAATCACATATGCATTTTTTTGGTATTGTAAGTACTGTTACATTATGTCAAAGCTATATAAGATGGAGGTGTGAAATTCTAAACATGTAATCTCATCTCTATAGAATCTCTAAGGGAAATTCTAATATGTATTGCCATAGATCTCATAAGACAAAAGTTTAGTCTCTTTTCAGTTTTTTTAAAATTTAATGCTTTTGTGGTAGTACGGATTTAATATAAAGTATGTCTTCCGTTTCCTATTTTTATGTTCACCTTAGATGCACAGAATCACATATCGAACCAAAATTCCTATTGAAACCATGTTGCCATCCACAAAAGGCAAGTAGTCCTTTCTCACAAAAAGGTACTTGTGAACACAGGACACACTCATATTGAAAACAGTTTCTTTTAAGGAGGTTATCTCTGGGTTGCATAATTAATCACACCTGGCCTCAATTAAAAGACTGAATTGCAAGTTTATTATGAGAATTCTGATCAAGATAATAACTGGCTGCATTTGAGCAACTGTACAGAGTGGAAGGGAAATAATATTTTCCTAGCTGTGTAAATTTTGGATTTCATCTTCAATGTGGACGGATCCTTGAGCCAGCAGAATAAGTCAGGCACAGGTAATTCTGGTAACCCAACAAGGCTTCTCATCAGCCCTTCCTGTGGTTGTTCATAAACAACCTTTTTGTTTCCAAAAGAGGTTATAATGGAAGTCTCATGTGAACAATTGCTAAATGACATTGTTATTGAGATAAAGTATTTCATCTTGATTGGCAACAGGGGATTGCTGATGACAGAAGGTTTTCAAATACACTTTATAGCACTATCAAGCTATCATTTTCAGGCCAAGAATACAGTGGGACTTCTGTCACTTCTATGAAATCTGTAAGTGAAGATGCCTGAAAGAAAACTAAATCCTCAATAGGTGAATATTTGGTAAAGTAAATCCATTTGATATTGCTGTTAGGATCAAAGCCAATTGATGTCGGTGGATGTTTTGTTCCAGGTGCATTCCTTTTTAATTTTCTTTGGAAACACATCCAAATCTGTGAGCACTCATAGTTACTAAATGAAAGATTTCTTATATTAGTAGTTCTTCTTACATTTGAAACTGCAATCGAATTTCTTAATTAAGAGCTAGTATCATGTTGTAAAGCACGAGATATTAGCCAGATCACTTTCACTCAAGCATCACTGAGTGATAACTAAGCTCACACCTCAGCTTAGTTCTATAGATATAACAAAACATTACTGTTTGCATTAACTGCAATTTTGTGGTATTTTTACAGTTTACCATTACTGTCCTAAAATACAAATGGTACTGAGAAGCTACATACAGCTAAAATGTTCCCCAAATTTTGTTTTCAAATGAATTAATGACAGTAATGTGAGTACAGAGCCTGTTAGGCTGTCTTTCCCAGTTTGGCCATGATCCTGCGCCTGCATTCCTGGTCCAAGTCTGCCTCTTCTCATCTCTGACAGCTGAAAGCATTTGGAGAAATGAGAAAGAATAGTCCAACAATTAAAACCGAAGAATTGGTGTCACAAGAATCAGGGCAGAATAAGCTGCTTTTTCCTGATCCTTGCTATAACAAAATTGACTTGCATGGATGAAAAGATCTGAGTTAGGTCAGGAATGGAATAATCATAAAGGTATGTGTGGCATTAATAGTTCTCTTATCTAAATCTCTTTTATACATTTAATTCATGGTGATCAATTTCCTATATGTCTTTGAGACAGGTATGTGGGACTAATTCCTGCATGTCTTAAACCTGTATTAACCAGATGTCAAAATCTGTGCTCCAAACTTCTCTTCTGCGGTCATAACCTTCTATGTTCCCATGCGTAACTTGACAAGGTACAGATAAAAGTGCTTTTATATATATTTATTTATTAACTTTTCTGTTGAGAAAATATTATCTATACTGTATCCACAACTAGGGAAAGAGATAATGTTAATCAGAAGGCCAGTAAATATAATTTAGTTTTAAAATGTAGTTTCAAAACCCAAGAAGTTTCTAAATTAACATTATAATAATTTTTAGGATATACAGGATGTCAAGGCTAAGAAGCTATCTTACTGAAAATAATTGTATTTGCAATGCTGAGGAGCAGATGAAGGAGTAGAAGTTATATTTTTTTGTTGAGAGGAGAAATGTGATGTGCTCACACTCAGAAAAAGTAGCCTTGAGGGTAGAAGAGGAGTTGAAGCAAATTAAAAAAAAAAATCCTTGAACTACTTGAACTATAATTGATAAAAGTTTCTCCTGCATATTTTCTGATTTAAAAATTAAAGTACCTAAGAATTCCAGTGTCATCTGAATGCTGAAATATTTGACAATGAGAATTTTCGTTCATTGAGGATCAGCACATCCAAACTAATGTTAATCATCTAAGATCATTTGAGTGAGTGTCAGAGGCTGATTTATACCTAAGGGCCTGCACCAAAAAGTGTCTGTTAGGATACCAATCTGACCTGCTTAAGGTCTGTCAGATACTGAGTTCCACTTAAAGTGCAAGTAGAAAAATCATATGAGGCATGTTATTTCTCCTGCTGAAGTCAATGAAATAGCCTGCAGTCTCCTCACTGGTTCAATAGATCTTGTCCTGTAAAGATGCTATTAGGTTTTGTTGGGGAGCAATACATATTGTAAATCATGGCTTCATCATTGATTAAGAAGATAAAGATATCATAAGAAAACTGAAGCTGTTAAAAATGCACAACAGCTAAATGGTTCATACATTGCCATCTCTGTAGCCCTTATTAGGAAATTAAATTCATAACAATATTACTTTCATCCGAGATACCACATCTGGCTTCAAAAGGTCTAACCCTGTAGTCACATGATAGAATTCTTAACTACTTCTGCCTATTCTCTGTTACTATTTAGGTACCCTTAATTCGTTGTCTTACTTTCATGATCTGATAGTGTAAGTTACATCTCTGTTGCTCAGCTGTTAAGTGTATTCCCCATACTAGGAATTATTTATTATACTGGCACACGGTTTATCATCTGTCATGTCTAAGTAGAGGAAAGATCTTCCTACAATGTCTTTTCTGCTCTTTAATCTTTCTATGGAAAACTCCAACTTTCCCTTCAGACTACTAAAGAGAATGCTTGAAACATTTCTTTCAAGCTGATGAGTTTCCCCCATGAATGTATTGGGCCTGCATTTCATGCTTTGGGGCTGTAGCAGCAGAAGTTAATCACATAATGAATAGTTTTTCAAGTATTTTGAGCTTAAATATAGTTACTAAAATCTAAGCTGAATATTTGTACATGAAAGACATTTCAGTTTAAAATTTTCAAGAGTTCTATGGAAATTAAAAAAAATTATTCTAAATGTATGACCCTCAGAGACAACACAGGCTCTCTACTTTGCTACCAATAGTATAAACCTTAATGTTTTGCTAATGAACATATTTCAGTTGGTTTGAAGACATGTTTTATTTCCTTTATGTTCACTGAATGAATGGAAGATTATTTTGTCCAAAGGCAAATGTTTTCACAGAGATCTGCTTAATTTGCTGGCTGAAGTTTAACTTGATAATCTCTTTTCAGCATTAGAGTTTTCTCCATAATACCTGTTAAAACCTCTGCCAGACTATGTACTGTAATGTTACTTTTTGTGCCTATTCTGTCTTACAAAAGATAAAAATATATTCAGTATATTCCTAAGAATATTATAATTCAAATTGCACTAACTTTCTGGACAAGGATTTTGGGTTTGGTTGGCTTTTTCTACCCCTTCGTGTGTCCCATTATTCCCTGCAGTTCTGCTTTTAAGTTTCTAATAACATGGGAATTGTTTCCATTTAATGAATTATCTAGAGTAACCGATTTGTAGTATTCTATAATTTAAGAGTATTATACATAGGTCAGAGTCTGCAAGGGGTTTATAGATGCAGTTACTCATAGTGGACTATATTCTTCCAGTCACTGTTTTCCTTTTTAGCACATTGTAAAATCTCTAACAAATTAGTAAATGTTAAAACAACTGGAAAAGAAAAAAAAAGTCAAGCTCATTGATATTTCATAAGGTTTTTATCTTTGCCCTATTTTGGTCAAGTGTGTTGACACAAATGAGTAATTGCTCTGGTTTATGCAATTTTTTTTTTATTATTTTTGATTGTGTATGTCTTAAGCCAAACATGTTGTTCCTCTGTTGATTGCAGAAGTTGTTCGTCATATAGGAGGTATTTCACACAGTGTTCATTCATTCCCAGAGTGGAAATCTTTGACTGCAGTCTTTATGGCAGTATCTCTGCATTAGATAAGCATATATTCTGCCTTCTGTTGGCACCTTTAGGTACAAATTGCAGTGCATTAATTAGGTCCCGCATGCTCCTACTATCCAGATACGTGTACACAAGAAAAATAAAGAAAAAATTGATATCTATTTCTATACCAAATTACGATCAACAGTGCTTATCCAGATCAAAAAATGAATGCATTATTGTATGCTTGCTATGCTTGCTTATTTTGCATGAACAAAGAGAATTAAAACAGTCCAGAAACTAAAGATTTTATACCCCAGTAAGTATTTCTCATTATATTTCCTTAGTGTTTTTAAACTACCACCACCTTATTTTGGCATCTCATTCCAACAGAAGAGACTCCTGGATTTTTATGAAAGATACCTAGGGTCATGTTTTTCTGGCTTCCAGGAAATGCTGGTATCTTGAACAAGAAATTGTGCATGGGTATTTTTGTTTGGTAGCTAATACTAAACCTATGTTCCTTGAACTTTCTTAATCCCTTTTTGAACCCATATAACCTTTTATCTCCATATGTTTTTGTGGCAAATGAATTGGTTGCATGAGAGAATACTCTTCTGTTTAAATCAACTGTGGGATGGTTTCAATGAATGAGCCCAGATTCTTGTGCTTTGAGAAAAAACACAGCCATTTGCTGCTTGCATCCCTAGTAGCTTTCATATCTCTATCATATTCCCTTCCCAGTCTTCTCTTAGTGATGGGGAAGTTATCTGTAGACTATGCAATTTCCTCTTCCATGCTTCTGACCTTACTAGTTGCATTTGTCCATACTTATTTTAGCTCTATTAAACTCATATGACAGCTAATGAAAATAAAGGCAAAGTTACTAAGCAATTCAGTGACAGAGCCATGCAAAGTGTAAATCTCCAAACCATTCTTTCTAAATGGATTATATGTTTGGAAGAACTGCAAAGTAAGCATCAGTTAGGGATTTGCCTGCAGTCTTCAATCTTTAATTACGTCCTGCTAATGTAGATTAGTTATCTAATTTGTATTCTGATGGCTGAAGTAGACATACATTTCACCAGAATTTGGTATTGCTGTGGCTTGACATCTGGTTCCTCAGTAAGAAAATAAAGCAATGAAAGTTAGAATACCCCTAGGAGGATCAGCAACATCTGCTGAAGTGAGACAGATACGTAGCCCAGGTGAAAATTCACAAGGTGCCCTATTATAAATAACAAGACACATTTCTAAAATTAGTATTTACAGTGGCCTAATTTTTTCTTGGTGATATTTTTATGTTCTGTAAAGGAATGGCATAGTACCAACAAAACTAAATGAAAGGAATATCAGGGCCCTTAAGGAAAAGTAGATTACAGAGTGAATCGCAAATATCAAAGCAATATATTTTGAGAAGACTGTATACAGATTAAGTTTTTCAGATATACTAGTTATGTATTTTTGCAGAAGACATAAGCGGACAATAAAACAGCAGCCTTCTGTAAGCCATAAACTGAGTTAATATCTTGAACCCATGTAGTGTTTCTTCATTTGAGTAAGTGTACAGAACAAATTGCACCAAGCAATATCACATAACTCGGGGACATCAAGACTTGCGGTCTTTGAGACTAAAATATTGGTAGATGAAGAAAATATGCTTTAGACAGCCTTTAGATTGTTGAGTTCTCCACCAGCCAGCATGAAGGGAGGTGAAAATAGTATCTTTCGTTTCTTACTGATGCGGCTGTGCTTGCAGCACCTTGCATGCAGAGCAATGCAAACACTGTATCACCTATATGTGATACTGGAGCTCGCAAGGCAAGATACTCCCAGGGGAGCTAATCAGCACTGATGAGTACCCGGTCTCAGTCCTGAGCCATTCCCTGAATTCCATTGCTCTGTTCATCAACAGGGACTTTCATAGTCTAATTTTGTAATACTTAACAGGTTTTCAATATTGAACATGACTTGGGAAAAGAGTTGGATTTACATTCCCCAAAGTGTTCAGATACCCCCTGCATATCTGCAAGACCAAACCTCATAGTACACTTTGTAGACTGCCAGTTTGCCCATAGACATTGGGTTTACCCACATCCAAGCAGTGTATTCAGACATCATACAAATGTGGCTCCTGTGTCTTCAGAATGTCTTTATTTGAATGGTAACTTCCCTAGTGAATGACAGTGTGCTAAGCATTTTGTGTTTTAGCTTTGGTTATTTTTTTTCTTTTTTCATGTAGCTGCGACTCCAACAGGTAATGGCCTGACGACCGCCTCTAAGTCACAAAAATCAAGCAAGCTTTACTGGAGTATTAAGTACTCTGTGCCATACTGGAGGACAACTAGTCAAATCTGAGAAAGATTTACATTTCTAGGAATTGTAAGTTTGCTTTCTAAAGAAAATTAAAGATAAAAACATCTCCATAATTTACTATGAAATGACTCTGAAAAGGATTAGCGCGCACTGTGGTGATTACCAAGTTCATCTTGCAAAGATAGAGGATGTTGACAATATCATTATTTTTATTTAAATAAGATGATTAACAAGGTAATATTGTAGACCATTCTTATTATCAGATAAACAAGCCTGTATGTGTCTGGAAGAGCAAGTAATTTGCTCAATATCAGGAAATGTATAATTAGTTCCTGCAGGTATGTAGTATTGCTCTGCTGTCAGAGGAATTGAAAAAAAACCAACCCAACCCCAAACCTGAATGTGTTTACATTGTGACATAAACTTATTTAAATTTATGTTATTATATAAACTACTCTTGTTTTCCTATAATCATCTATCATGTGTTCCGACAGTAACCAAAACTTCACGTGTCTTACATCATTCAACTTTACATCAGTGGAGTATGTGTGTGGCAGAAATTATATAGTGCCATGAAAACTCATTGAATGTAGAGCATTTTAAGAAAAGGGCCAAATTTGGGGTAGTTTTTGAAAAAGAGAGGGTTTCATGTGAGTTTTTCTGTCCATGTTATGACAAATTCTGGGGAAATACATCATCTACTGCATTATTTTCTCCAATAGTCTGAGCCTAAATTAACATGGTCTAACACTTTGACCAGTCTTTCTGTTTGTATTGATACATATATCTAGAACTGAATTTTTTTGTTCTACTATTACAAATACAGTTCCCAACATGCATGTCTCTGATAACAGATTTGTAGGGAAAAGACGGATAGAGAAAAAGTAATTGTATTCTATGCATGATAAGTCTAAATGTGCCAGCAGCTTAATTCTGACATGAAAGCTTATGACTGGTTTATCATTGATTTCTTGAGGATTAAGAGTTAGACCGAGACTGAATCTTTGAAATCACAAACTCTATCTAATTACTTCTGTATGGTAGATGTCGGCAGCAAAATTCTGCAATTGGATTAACTCTGACTTAACTCAGTAGTATCACTGAAGTGTCACTGAATTTGGATCTAGTTACTACTGCAACTAAAATTCCAATATTTTGGTGACACTAGTTTTTATTTTTGCAGTTCCTACACATGATTCACTCAAAACCTCATTTTTAATTATTAAAAGCATATTAATGAAAACAAGTTCTTTCAAAGCAAAATATTTTTGCTTCAGGGAAAATGGATTTTTTTTTCTTTAAAGGAGAGGAGAAGATAAATATTTAATAATAAGTTAAATATGTTGCTTAGTATTTAATCTTTAACATGTGCTGAAACCTAAGGGATAACTAGGATATGTGTCACTCTTCAGTTTACTACTGTAAATATTTTGTACCGTGAAAGTACAGTCTGTTTATTGATTGTTTACTGTGCAGCTTCATTCTGTTATGCTAAGTTCTATATAATGCAAAACATATGGGGATTTTAACTAGTGCTTGCTATGTCACCATCAGAGTTTCAATATTTGGAGATTCCTTTCTGATATTACTTGTCTAATTGTCCAAATAAAATATGTTACACAGGTATGTAACTATATACACTCAGCTGTACCTGTATGCAGCATGGGAAAAAAAGAGGATGAGTACAGGACTGTGTGCAGTTGCAGTGCTGCAATCTCATGGGGATCACAGAGATGTGGTAGGGTAGTTCACAGCTGGAGCATGGAGGTGGCTGGGTACAGGCTCAGTAAGGAGGCCTGTCTGGGACAGCAGCATGCCCTGTATGTGAGAGAGCAGTGGAAATGTGGAGAACTCTGCCTTGGAATAGGCGGTGGTCCAGCTTATAAATTATGGATAAGGATTAGATCACATACCAATGAAGACACTGTTGTGATGGGTATCTATCTGCTATGGATGTCTGATCAAGAAACAGTAAATGTGGCCTTCTTCAGAATGTGGTTTCATTGTCCAGAAATACAGAAAGTAGATTTAATTCTTTTAAACTGTACTTCAGGAGCAGTAAAGAGATTGAATTGTTAGAAGTAAGGCTGAATGATGAAAGATTCAGAATTATAATCTTAAAAACTCTTATTGTATTAATTGTATTGTCGGTTTTAAATTTGTAAGGTTTTTTTTAATCTTCTTTTGTAGGCTGCTTTTAAACATTTCTTTAAACATATTTTTCCCCTCTTCCTTCTCTGGTGAGAACCCCGTATGCTCTCTCCCTATCTTTTCTGTGAAGATGCCTTCCATATGTTTGGTCTGCCATGTGGTGGGCTGATGAACACAGGGCATGAGGAACAATGAAGCTTTAGTTTGACAATGCTGAGGAGTGCCATACCTTACCTACCAATATACTTATATATACTAATGTTAAGGACCAGAAAAGGCACAAGCAAGATGCTTGCCTTAGCTCTTCTAATAAGGCAAGAGGTTTTTAACCAACAGACTGACTGCCTTGTAAAATTTCTGCATTTTGAAAAGCAGCCGATGTAAACCTGCTGTTTGACAGTCTTTCTAGGTGGAATCTTCAATTCTATTTCTTTACCAGGGCAGAATCACAAGATAGAGTCAGTGCTACTTCACATCACTCAGCTATGTAACCTGAGCACAAAACAGTTCAACTGCTTGAATTTGATGCAGAGGAAAGTTTTTTTCCCCTTTTCACCCTCCATCAGTCTGTATCAGCAGGTAAACCAATATGAGACAATACAACAAAAAGAGAAAATATTTTCAATTGTTGTAGGAAGGTCTTTCATTTAATAGTAAGCTAGTGCTTTTAGATGCATGTCAGCCTGACAGCCCTCTTATTTTCTGTCTTCCAGTGAGACAGATAATATCACAGCCTGCCATAAAGATAAGAGATTCAGGGGCAACAAAGGACCAAAAAATGGTGCTTAGATTATTGATGCATTTAGAAATTACTTTTTTTTCCTATTACTGTGAAGGTGAAATAGATAAGTTTCATAGGGAAGGGGTGTCCTGGACTTGATAACTTCTTTCTCCCCATACCTCAGTGCCTTGCTTCTCCCTAACTGATTGGTGTTATTGCAAAAGAAGTAGAAATAAAAGTCTTAAAATACTTATTACATTACATCAATGTTAACATGGAAAAGGGATGTGTTTTCAGTGAAGCAACATCTCATTAATTGTCCTTACTTTATTGTTATTATGCTGTGTTTCAGGTATTAACACATTCTTATTTACAAATCAAAGTTCCTAATTATGCATAACTACAAAAAGGATCATTTTGTCAAGGGCTTACCAAGTGGGTTTGTTCAAGCTTTTTTCATATCCAGTAGCTTGCAAGCCCAAATCAAGCGGAACTTACGCTACTATTTCCAAATGCTCAGGGTATTTCTATTATGTAGAGTTCTTTGGCTCTTCAGGAAGAATAGATTCTGTCAGTTAACGTGAGCCCTGAGATCTAAGCTTCTCATGAAAATGTGATATTATTTTGGTGCAGCACATCCAAGCAAAACTGAGCAGAAGCATATGGGTATACATGAAATTATTGCAGTTTAATTCAGTGGAGAATAGAATTAGGAATGAGAGGGATCAGGCCTTTATATGTCACAGTAACTTGCATTGCTAACAGTCCTTCATGGAAAAAAAAAATACACAGCAAAAAAACTTACCCCAAAATAAAAAACCCCACAAACCCACAAAAAACAAAACAAAACAAAACACCAACCAAAAAAAATAAAACAACCAAAAAAACCCCCAAACAACGAAACACCAAAAAGACCACAAACCCACAGATTTTTCTATTTCCTTGTCCAGCTTCAGAGTATAAATTTTGCAGGTTTGAAGGAGTGATAGAACTCATTTTGTGCCACATGGCTTCTCTGATCTGTCAAATCCCCTCAGATAGAAATCCAGTGGGAAAAGTGTGATTTTACTTAAATCAATTCACTGCCTTGATAGAGGTGTTCACCTTCTGCCATGATACTGTTCTCCACATTCAGATCCAGCCACAATGTCAGTGAAGGTCACCAAGCATGTAGAAAGATGAAAACAGAACTTTCTTAGCTTCAATTCAGAACTTCCACATAAAGAACGCTCAGTCACAAATAGGTAACAATCTAATGCAAATTGATTTTAGCCTTAACTGCTGCCTAAGAAGACAAATCTAGCTTTCCATAAAACCAAAAAGAAGTACATTTTTAATACCATTATACTCTGAACTCTGTGGCCCAGCATTATTTAGAAGTTATGTGGAGCTATTTTAGCAATTCGGATCTCACTTATCATCTGCTGTTTTTAGAAGACTAATAAACAGTTTATTCTGAAGTTTCAGTTTTACAGTGTCTGAGAAAAAAAATACCGTGGCAGCCTACGTTATGGTTTAAATCCAGCTGACAACTAAGCGTCACGCAGCTGCTTGCTCACTCTCCCCAAGTGGGACGGGGAGAGAATCAGAAGAGTAAGAGGGAGAAAATTTGTGGGTTGAGATAAAGCAAAAGCTGTGCACACAAGCAGAGGAAAAGAAGGAATTCATTCACTGCTCTTTGTGTTCACTCATCTCCAGGACAGCAAGGCTCCAAGTGTAACAGTGACTGGGGAAGACAAATGCCATCCCTCTGAGTCCCTTTGCTTCTCCTTCCCCCACCTTTCCGTGCTGAGCCTGATACTACATGGCATGGGACATCTCTTGGGTCCGCTAGGCTCAGCTGTCTTGGCTGTGTCCCCTCCAACTCCTTGTGCACCCCAGGCCTCCTTGCTGGTGTGATAGGGAGAAGAGGGGAAAAGGCCTTGACTCCCTGTAAGCGCTGCCCAGCAATAGCTGAAACATACCTGAACTGCAACACTGTTTTTAGCATGAATCTAAACCGCAGTTCCATGCCAGCCACTGTGGAGAAAATTAAATTTATCCCAGCCCAAACAAGTGTACTAAAGATATGAAAGAAGCATATGGTCGCTGCAGAGTCTATGCACTAAAACTCATAAATCCTTCATTGCTCATAAATAGCCAATTCAGTGGAATGGCAACCAAGGGATCTATTCTCAGAGGTTACAAAAAACATAGTAATTATGGTTTTGCTCCTAATGGCTTCAAATAATAAGTTATGGACACCAGCATTTATTTGAGGGAGGTATGCATTGTGTTATTCTTTGTCTTTCCTTGGCAAATATGTTAATACTGTTCACAGTAATGAAGTGCAAATAATGATTGTGGAAATCAAATAAGTTATTCAAAAGACAAATAGAAGTGCATACAACCAGAGAGAGTTATGAGTGTTTCCTGAATTTCTCTTGATAGTCATAACTCAAATAATCATAACTACTCATCTCAGGTATGGATTAAACTTTCATTTATGCCAGCGTATTTATTTCTTCTTTCTTACTGTCTTCTGTCACAGAAGATACTATCAAATTTTAGGCAAGGGATGCAGTTTAGTCCATTGGACGCTAAGCTTATGAGCTGATAAAATATTTTCTGCTAGCTTTGGAGAGATGATGAAAAAGTAATTCAAAATATAAACAGGGATAGAAGCATTTGTTAATTTATCTAAAGTAATACTTATTTCTTTCCTTATCTCCACCCCATATCAATTTTTATTCTCAGCTTCACCAAAGTTAGAACACCACTGATGAAGGCAAGTACCTTATAAGTAAGAACAAACGGGAAATAAACTCGTAACATGCAAATACAAATTTTGATTTGTATGCTCTTGTGCGATGATTTAGGCACCACTGACATGTAAGTACCATGCAGCCTTTCGCCCACACCCCCTCACACTTCATATGTCCTCTTTCTCTGTGAGCTTTTGGAATGCTGCTCCTATTTGAAAAGTTCCATTGTCTGTGAAAATTCTGAACTCTAATGCTAGAACCAAAAAGCAAAATGCTGAAACTTTTTCAAAGAATGCTTCATATGTATAAAGCTGCTCTTGCCCTTGTCTAATGCTTCTTAAAGCTTTAATTAAGAACACACAGCTAACACCAGCTTTATTATGAACACAGGAAATAAAATTCTCATCATTAGTGTTAGACTCTAAAAAAAAGATCAAAAGAAAGCAGATTCACTTCAAGTCTCTCTTCACTGCATTAATCTGTTTTATTGAGTAAGACACAGATCCTTACCACAGAAGTTTAGATTATATTTTTTTATAAAACTACACACCTTGATTTTAGCAAGATTGTTTCCAGAAACAAGGTTCGTAAGTAGCAGAGGAAGTTCTGATTTGCCAGCTGAGTGTATTATTAGCTTTATTAATTGACATTATAATGTGTAATGTTTATGCAATTTATGTGCTGAGATATCAGCTCTGAGTATCCCAAGCCTAGTGTTACCATGATTCATGCTGTACTTTGTGGAATTTCTCATCCAGTGTTCCTGTATAAAATATGTCTCAGTCTGCTGTTTAATATGTTTTAACATTTTTTTCTGGGTGATTAATTATTGTTTTTCTTCTGAGATGCTAGGCCAAGTATGTTTATATGCTAATGTATTCTTCACAGATATTGCTAGTCTATGCCATACCTATAGCAAGGTATATTACAGTACTTATTTTAAATTAGTTTCTCAAGGATTAAATAAACTGAGTCTAAGGATTTTCTCAGTGACATATCTTCTTAGGTGAAAGAGTATTCCTACCTCATCTGAAACTGAATGCATATCAGCGTGACATACCTAGCGTTCGAATGGGAATTGCTTCAACTTGCCTGACCATTGGATGTTATTTGCAGAGTTACACACAGTTCCAATTCTGAATTAATGTTACGAAGAGATTAGAGGTGTGATTTTTCATTTGAAAGATAATCTAGTTATATATGTGAAATCTTGATCGAACCTGTTCTGCAAAAGGTTTGTCAGCCTTTGAAATGTTAGTTTCAAGAACTTTCTCAGCCCTTAGCAGACTATGAACACTTTGTGAAGTCTCTAAAACTCATAGAACTTGTGATGATGCACACAGCATCTTGGAATTCAATTTCCAGAACTTTGTTTTATTTTTAAGACATTTTGACTTCTTTTGAAACATCCTTTGTTTCAATTACTGTATAAATACAATAAGCAGCTCCCATCTGCTCACACCTCTGTGAATAAAGAACACTCATGCTCTTTATTCTTTGTGTGCCCTTTGGTAGCTTCCCTCACTTAGCTACAGTCTTACCATTGTGATAAATGCAGTTATGATTCGTGTCAGAGTAGAATATGGTGTGGTCATTGTACCCTGTGTGGATCTGGCACGGTTTGTGATCTC